>BPLS01016687.1:0-30518 GCA_019656275.1 Rhododendron kiyosumense | reverse complement strand
TCCTTGGATTACTCCAAGGCGAGCACACTTAACTATGAAGTTTAAATAGGCTTTGACACCCTCACGGCTTTAAAGGGCCTTGTACAAGGCATAGTAGGATGGCGATCTATTATTTATAGCACACAACTTACATTTCACCAAGCGATGTGGGACCACCTCTAGCTGACCCCTGGTAGATCAGACAGCACTCTGATTATCACAACAAAGTGTAGTGGCAGTGGAATGAATAACACTTATATCAGTGAGGAGCCATTGAAGCCATATCAACTCTTGAGGAGTGTCAGCAATAGCAGGATACTCTGCCTCAGTACTTGAGCGAGAAACAAGAGATTGCTTCTTACTTTGTCAATAGATAAGAGAGTCACCAAGAAAGAAGCAGTAGCCTATGGTAGATCGACGATCAATGGGGTCACTAGTCCAATCAGCATGAGAATATGCATATAACTCAAGATAAGAATGTGCTGAATAGTAGAGGCCATGGAATAAGCTAGGGTGCCTTTGACATATCAAAGAATTTGAAGGACAACATCAAAATGAGTCGATTGAGAAGCAGATATGAACTGGCTAACTATGTGAACAGCATAGGCAATGTTTGGTCGGGTGATAGTAAGATACACAAGACTACCAACCAATCGGCGATAACAAGTGGCATCAGGAAGTGGCGAACCATTCAAAGGAGTAAGCCGAGTGGTCAGCTCAAGTGGGGTGGATGCAATCTTGTTGTTGGTGATACCAGCACGACTAAGAAGATCAGAAGCATACATAGCCTGAGTGAGATAGTAGCCATTGGATGTAGATAAGATCTCAAGACCTAAGAAGTAGCTCACAGTACCTAAATTCATCATCTGAAATTGCTTGTTAAGAAAGGCTTTAAAATCATAAATACTAACATTATTATCGCCAGTAATAATCATGTCATCAATATAGAGAAGAAGAAAAATAATACCATGTGCAAACTTCCAGATAAAAAGTGCAGAATCATATCCTGGCTAGAAGAGAATCCAAAATTTTAAATAGTGGTGGTGAATTTGGCAAATCAGGCACGTGGAGCTTGCTTGAGACCATAAAGAGCGCGATTAAGTTTACACACTTTGTTTGGAGGATCATTATACCCAGGTGGAGGCAGCATATAAACACTTCGGCATTCTTGATGTCCATTTGATTTAGACTCCATTTTTGTGCACGGCAGCAACCGCAAGTAAACTCTAAACAGAAGTAAGACGAGCAACTAGCGCAAAAGCTTCCTCATAATCAATACTATACTCTTGAACAAAACCCTTTGCAACTAGACGAGCTTTGTAATGCTCTATAGAGCCATCAAATCGAGTCTTTATCTTTGAAAACCCACTTAGAACCAATAGGAGTCTTGACAAGAAGAAGATCAATGATATCCCAAGTGTGTGTTTTATCCAAAGCCTATAATTCTTCTGCCATTGCTTGCTGCCAAAGAGGGTTAGAACTTGCCTCACGGTAGGAGTGAGGTTCATGCTGAGAAAGGAAAGTAGAAAAACAACGATAATCACAAAGATGAATAGGTACTTCCCTTACTCGAGTAGAGTGACAAAGTGGTGAAGCATCATATAGAGGTGGTGCAGAAAGCTTAATAGGAGGATCATCATATAGAGGTGGTGTAGGAAGCTCAATAGGAGGAAAGCTGGGTGATGTAAAGGGCTCAGGCTCGGGAAGAAAGGAGTCAGAAGGTGCAGGAGTAGGATCATTGGACGAAATCAGCGCCTCGAGATAGGTTGTATAAGGAAGCTCAGAAGAACCTATATCAACGTCATCAAGGAATATATCTGCAGAAGGGTCAGTGAAGAAAGACTGGTAAGTGAAACTTAGACATAGAAGAAAATATTTTGTGTTCCCAAAATATGACATGTCGAGAAATACGAAGACGCTGGGAAGAGGGAATCCAACATTTATATCTTTTATGCTCAATTGAATATCCTAAGAAGTAACAAAGACGAGCGCGTGGTTCCAATTTGTACCCTCATGAGGTTGTAAGAGAACAAAACAAGCACATCCAAAAACTTTAAGAAGACTATAGTTGGGCAATATACCATATAATCGTTCATAAGGAGACTGATTCCCAATGGTATGAAATGGGACAGGATTAATGGTATAGATAGCGATGAGAGCAGTTTCCCCCTAAAGTCGCTCAGGACAAGAGGCATCTATAAGAATGGCACTACAATATCTAGAATGTGTCTATACTTACGCTCAGCGCGATCATTTTGTTGAGATGTGCCAGGACAAGACCTATGTGTCAAGGTTCCATTTTGGTGAAGAAATTTTAAAAATTCTGTTTCTTTATATTCCATGGCAAGGTTTTTCTTTCGTATCATTTTTAATGGTATGGAAACTGTCTTTACTGATAAAAAAATATAAAAAAAAGAAAGTACATGGGGTAGTGAGAACCTTCTTAGCTTTGAACATAATCAAGTTTGTTCCTTAAAAACACAGTAAACAAGTTTAAGGGGCATAATCGAAATTAAAAAATGGCAAGATTTTGGTAAATGACATCGTTCAACTTATAAATTAACCAGAAATGATTCGTGCACAGCAAGCTGCGCATAGCAGCTGTGCACAGCAGCCTTTTTCTCCCGCCTCGGGTCGCACAAAGATGATCGGAGCCGCTCATTTTGTTCAAAATACGTCGTTTAAGGTCTCTGCAAAAAGTGAGTTTCGTTTGATAACGTTAGAGGCGTTAACAAAACACCCAAATTCTGAAGTGATTTTGGGTGTTTTGTTAACTCCTCTAACGATATCGAACCAAGCTCATTTTTTGCAGAGACCTTAAACGACGTATTTTGAACAAAATGAGCGGCTCCGATCATCTTTGTGCTATCCGAGGCGGGAGAAAAAGACTGCTGTGCACAGCTTGCTGTGCACTTAGCACGGCTCTAAATTAACGACCTACGAGTACCGGCGTCAAAACCACAGTTAGAAAATGCAGTAATTAATTAATTAGTTAAACAAGTATATTAGTTTCAACAACCCTACGAGTCTTCCAACTAATTTGGTGGCTTGAATATTTTTCAAAGGCTACGGAAGTTCGAAGTTTGTCCAATTAATAAAACTAATCCACTTTGTTTTTAATTCCAAATTAAGCAAGATGAAATTTATTTTCAAACCATGTGATAAATTAATGCGAGGATAAAAGTGGTTCAAGAAATTGTTGATTGGGACTTGAGAAAACAAGGATAAGTTCAATGAAAGATTATTATTTGGGAAAATAACGGCTAAGAACGTGTTTTGATAATTAATACCTGCCAAAGACATTTTCAGTATTAACAAATGTTCTTATCTTATCTTTGACGGGTATTAATTATCAAAACACGTCCTGGGCGGTCATTTTCCCTTATTATTTTCTCTCCTGCTTTAATTCATTTATATTTCTTATAAGGAAATGAAAGGGACAAGTAGACAACCAATTAAATGCGCGAGCTAATTTAAAAAGGGATATTTGGCGTCAAGTCATGTTTTAAGAAAAACTTTGGAGAAGAATCCAAAAACCTTTTGAGTTGGCCTTATTAATGATTGTGTGTGTAAGTATAAACATGTGAATATATAAGTTTGAATCATATAATTTACCTCCATCCCAAAATATTATTTGTCAAGACCGCAACGAGGACTTAAAAATACTACAATTTTTACAAAAAAAAAAATTTTAAAAATTTAACAATTTACTAAATTATCAATGAGTTCTTCTCCTTTATGATAAAAGTTTGAAATTTTTCTCGAAAAAAATTATTATTTTTAAGTAATCATTTTGTGGACCTAACAAATATTTTAGGAGAGAGGAAAAAATTGAGCCCGCTCAAACATTTCCAAAGTCATGCAGATTCTCGGAAAAATAAATAACATGTTGAATTTCTTTTCTTTTAGATAAAACAAACTGAGTAGCCAAACACTATGATTTTAGATTGATGATTTATTGATTTTTTTGGTGGGGTCCTTTTTGAAACTTTTTCAGAATTCGTAGGACAAACCAATTAATTTTGGATTAATAATTTATTGATTTTTAAATGAGCCCCACAAAGATGATTCAAACAGCTCTCTATCGTTAAAATATTTTTCATAGGTTTTTGTAAAAAATTAGATCAATCAGATAGTTATATGCACTTTTGCTCATTTATTGGGCACCAAACAAGGATAAGGGGGAGTATTTTCTACTGCCAAAATGACACTGTTTTGAAGGAACAACACCAATTCCGACCCTAACAATGCGTAATTCCACCTCTATTTATATAGTTCGATGGAATATATTGATTCTGTTGCACTAACAATGAATAGATTAATAATATCACATCCTACATATTATATATTTCAAATACATGCACTACTTGCACATATTTTTTTCACATATTGAGCACTTTTTTTTTATGGGGCCTACTACGAATTTCTATACAAATGATTCACCATTCGTTAAATTTAAATTACTTTTTCAAGCAATCCCGTAAAAAATCAGCTCGATTGGATAACCATAATTGCTTGATTCAATCTTAAAAAATTTCAATTAGAGTTTTGGGTCCTAATTCTAAATGAAAAGTCAGATAATTGGATCAAGAACTTATAGTTATCTAATTGAACCAATTTTTAACTAGGTCACTAAAAATATTTAAAATTGAGGAACGACTTGGATCATTTGTATGGTATCCCAGAGTGGGCCCCCCAAAGGATCCGTGCCTATTTGTGCCAAAAAAAAATTGTGCAAGTAGAACCATTGTTATATATTCAAAAGCGGATTTCTCATGCCTAAAGGCACTCCAAATAGTAAACTCATATATTTTTTTAATATTCGTAAGCATAAAAATATTATATCAATTCACATCAACAATAAATTCAAATAAAAGCACACCTTAAAAGGAAAAATAGAAAGAATTAGCAAACCAACTACACTTAATCTATTCATTTTAGATTTGGAAGGCGCGACGATTACTTGTGTTGAGGGGTTTTGCGAAAAAGTGTGACATCCCGTTTTTTTTCCTTTAAAAAAATATTTTTTTATACAGATAGTAAATTCTTTCATTTTTCTTTTCCATACTTCTTTCTAAAAAATGGTTAATGTTTATTGTGTACTACATTTATTTTGAAATTCTTCCAAACTTTAATAACTTATATTCTATTTTTATATATAAATTAAGTTGAGCTACTTTTGAATGTGTATACATATGCCAACACTTCACCCCATATACTATCGCTAGTCGTATAGGAGCTCTATAAAATTTCCCTTTCAGTTTTATAGAAATACTGCGATCACGCGATACATTAGAAGCGGCTCTCTATTGAGCCCCCCAACTTGGATCAAATGGGTTACATCGTCCGTAATCTCTCTATCTGTAACGCTCCTAATTTTAAGTACGTTAAAGAACAATTTTATTGAAAACTTAAATGGAGTCACTGCTCATTATTACAACATAACTCTCAGAGAGTATTTTTATTAACACAAAAAGGGAAATTTGGGTCCCTATCTACTACTCCGTTTGTTCCTCTATTCTAGCAAGTTTTTCGGCTCCGAAAGCCATTAACACAAAAAGGGAAATTTGGGTCCCTATCTACTGCTCCGCTTGTTTCTCCATTCTAGTAAGTTCTTCGGCTCCGAAAGCCTCCAAGGTGAAAATCGCCCTGTTTATCTATAAAATCTGACATATTATACCGGCGTCATCACCCATATAATATGTCAAAATCACCAAAGGTAACACCATGAGCTACGAAAGCTCAATAAAATAAACCCTACCTTCTATCTCTTAAGTTATGACAAAAGCTAGGGTTTCCATGTTTAACATGCATGATGAACAAAAACAGTTAATAATTACACGTCCACATTCATTATTTAACTAATGTTGGTGTCCGTGGTTTCTGAGTTTCTCTTATGCGACTCATCGTAGACTGTGTCACCATTTTTTTTCCTTTCCTTTTTCCAAATCAACATTTTCAAAATCATTTTTTAACACACCCAATCTCAGTTCCGCCGTTCCGGATTCCCGAGTATTCTCACAATGGTTCCGCCGTCCCATGTTTCCATTGGCACACAATTGCATTGGCTCTTCTCTGCGAATAACCAAGCCACACACCCAATCTCGGTTCCGCCGTTCCAGGTTCCCGAGTATCCTCACAATGGTTCCGCTGTCTCGGGTTCCCATTGGCGCACACACGCACACAACTCACATTATGCTACCACGACAGGTCATAATGTAGTTTTAAAAATATTTTCTATTTGGAACACATTTTTTCTATTAACCACGCTCTAGGTGCCATGTTTCTAACTTTCTTGGTTACAGTGTCTCGTTTTCTTGCATAGACTCCGCAGTTGGACTTTCCACATAAGAAATCATTCATTAATGGAAATCTTGAAACTAAACTTACAAGATCATCCAACTCTATTTTTAAGCATGCTCAAATCACAACTTAAAGTATAACGCCACATATACGGACGCCCTTGGAGTGGAGACCACTTATACTTTATCACACAACCACAAGTAATACAATTAAACATGTTTGCATTCTTATAACCATTCTTAAGATCAAAATACAAATACTTACAATCAAACGTTAAATTCCTATCTTTCGAAATTCTTTCTTTCTTCCTTTTTGAAAAGTTTAAAAAAACATATGTTTTTAATATACTTCCCATCCTTTTTGTTAGTAATTTATTTTAATTAACGGGTATCTGTAATCTTAACGTGGGGAGATTAATAAGTATTTAATATCATGGAGCTCGTATTATAATTGAAATAAGGACGGGAGTGCAATTATAATTCTGTAGTGTGGTGAATTATAATTAGTGAAATAAGAAATAGAATCCTGGTAGAATTAGGTTTTCTTATTTACACTGGAAGCCCAGACTTATTACTTCTTAGATCCCTATCGTAATCCTATATATACACGTTATGCTCTCTAGGTCAGATGAATGTTTTTCTATTATTCACGAAATAGAGGCAGACTTAGAGAGAGCAAACAGATCACTAAAGAGTCCACACTCGGTTCATGTTCTAGACGTGTGGGGAATACGGTAGAAGATCGTAAGGTACGGTCGAGAAGTATTCGTGATTTATAGCAAGGCGTGCTACAACAAGTTCAACAAGCGTTCGTGTCGTAAGGAGTTGAGGTAAAACCCTAATTCCGCTTTATAGGGTTTTACAATTTTTGTTGTCTAATCTGTACGCGTCATTACTGGGTCTTGGGGATTCGGTTTCCCAACAGTGGTATTAGAGCAGGTTGTAATCACGCGTACAGATTAAACATGCCATGTTGTCCGTCGGTTATAGAGGGTAGAACGTAGAACTGTGCTAACCCTGTTTTGCAGCGTTCTTACCTAGCTATTATGATCACATAATTTTTGTTGATTTTATGTGATTGGATCCCATGATAATTTTTTTGTGGTTATTGTTATTTATTGGGTACTACGATTATTTTTTATGTTTGTAATAATTAATGTAACATGTGTTATTTATTGGGTACCACGATTATTTTTCGTGGTTGTAATAATTAATGTAGCATGTGAACTCCAATGGAGGCATAAGATCAATATTTGTATGTTTCTTCGATTGTAATAGCATTCGACGGTTGTTCAGAGATCAAAGATGATAGATACAAAAGATACAAGCTGTTTGGCTTGCAATAGATTTTTCCAGATTCATAGGATCTGATTGCAGGGCTATTTCGACCCAGTAAATGTTGGAATTAGAAAATCTGTTCTTCACGAAAGCTGTAGATAATTGAATTTTGAATCCAACCCAATTTGAATCATTTCAATTGGAGGTCGGATGAGGAAGATATGGCCAAAATACTGAAGGTTGTGCAGTTTACGCGGGAAGATATCAAATCCGAATTTTCTTGCCTAAGCATGGTTGGATTTTGGTTTCCTTGATTGATTCAAAGTATCTTAGTCTTTCACACAAGTATAGCTGAACGATTTCAAGTTTGGAAGGATTGCTTAAGGATTTCAAGTTTGGAAGGACTCCTTATTACTTAAGGATTTCAAATTTGGAAGGATTCCTAATTACTCATGGATTGCATCATTGACCATAATAGCTGGATGCTTTATCTTGTGTTTTCTTATTATTTGTGTTTCCATATTGTTTGCATATGTGATAGTTTACCATATTGGGACAACATTGTGATAATTGGCTTTGACCTAGATTGCGATTTTGCAAACTCAAAATTTTGATAACTCTCACAAATTATTTTTTAAATAACTAAGTGGGAGAGAGAGTTTATTTTTATAAATCCCACGGTCTCCATTATTAGTATATAGATAATGTAATTAATTTTGTGTGATGGTTTTAGAACTTTCCCCCCCCCATCGGGCAAAATTAATTATGGCCTCATCGGTACAAACTTCCTTAAAGGATTGGTTTACGATAATTGTTGTATGAATTACTTCTCCATCAGAGGTAATTCATAATGGAACAATGGGTCATGGGGCTAGGTAATGGTATACATTTAGCTGTAAATAATAATATTCTCACCATCTGAATCACTATTATTATTTATAGGATCGAAGGAATATTGGCTATTTAATTTTGTTTGACATGGTCTAGTGTCTAGATAGTAAAATTAAAAAGTTGTGCCTATCTACACAAATAATGAAGAGTAGACGACCTTCCTATCGAGTTATGCTCTTCACGGTGTGTAGAGTTGCCAATGTTTTTCTTTTAACATGTGGTTGAGGGAACCAACATTAAAATGAAATTCAAAGTTTTTATTACCCTTCATAATTATTGTTATGTGATTCTCAGATTCAAAAATGGGTTTTTTCAATCCACTTGTCATTACTCTCAAAGAAAATAAACTTACTGGATCGAATTATATTGACTGAAAAAGGAACTTGGATATTGTGTTAACTGCTGAAGGGCACAATTTTTGTGCTCTCTGAGGTGTGCCCTCCTAGACCTAATGAGAATGCCACATAACAGAAAGTAAATTTTTTAAAAAAATTGGTGAATATCACCTATGTTGAAAGGACCCTGATTAAGGATCATATTCTGAAGATGATAGCTCTTCTTAATGAACTAGAGATCCTTGGAGCTGAAATTGATAGGGAAACTCAGATCGATTTCGTTCTTAACTCACTGCAGTCTTAGAGTTTTAAGTAATTTCACTTGAACTATTATATGAACAAAATGTATTTATCTATGGTGAAACTTCTTAAGGAACTCCAAGCAGCTGAGGGTCTTTTGATTGTGAAGAAATTACCATCAATGTTAATGGCAGAGAAGATTTCTACATCTAAGCTGAAAGGCAAGAAGAAATAGAACGAGTCTCAGAAAAAAGGTTGTGGAGGCAGTTCATGCGCCTCAAGGTAGAATGAAAAAGCCTGCGGGCAAGTGTTTGCACTACAAGCAGCAAAAACATTGGAGGAAGGAATGTCAATTCTATCTCAATAAAGTGAATAATCAAGATAGATCTTTTCGCTAGTCGTTGAATCATGTTTAGTAGTGTTATCTGACAGTATCTGGTGTGTAGATACGGGAACCACTAATCATATTTGCAATTTGTTGCATGGGTTCTAGAAAACCAGAAAACTCGGCGATGGAGAGATTTATCTACACATGGGTTATGCTATAAGAGTGGCAGCAGTTGTAATAGGAAATGTTATTTTAAATTTTAATAATAATAGGAGTTTAATTTTGAGAGATTATCTTTATGTTCTCACACTTGAAAGAAACTTGTTTTCAGTTTCTAAGTTAATAAAGGATGGATATTTGGTTTGTTTTAATGACTCTATAGTTATTAAGTTAAATAAACATTTTATCTGTTCTGGTTCATTAGTGGATGATCTCTACATTATTAATCCTATATTTTCTACAGTGTAACTGCATGAATTAAATAATAGTAATAATTTACCATGTAAGAGAAAAGAGTTTTCTAAATTGAACCAAACGTATCTTTGGTACTTACGTCTTGCTCATATTAATCTAAATAGAATTTTTAGACTGATTAGAAATAGACCTTTAGTTCATTAGAAGTTAAGGAACTTCCAATCTGTGAATCCTGTTTGGAAAGTAAGATGACCAAAGGGCCTTTTTTCAGCAAAGGATATAGAGCCAAAGAGCCGTTGGAATTGGTTCACTCTGATTTCTGTGGGCCTATGAACGTCCAAGCTAGAGGTGATTTTGAGTACTTTGTCACTTTTATTGACAATTACTCAAGGTATGGATACATTTATTTGATGCGCTATAAGTCCAAATGCTTTGAGAAATTCAGGGAGTATAAGGCGGAAACGGAAAAGTGTCTGGGTAAATGTCTCAAGACACTACGATTTGATCGTGGTGGTGAATACCTCTTGGGAGAGTTTAAGGACTACTTGTCAGCTAAAGGGATTACATCTCAGTTGTCAGCTACAGGTATGCCACAATAAAATGGTGTAGCAGAGAGAAGGAATAGGACTCTTATGGATATGATCAGATCATTGATGAGTTATTCAATTTTAGCAATTTTGTTTTGGGGACATGCACTAGAAACAGCAGTGTACATTCTTAACTTGGTACCATCTAACTCAATACCATCTACACCCACAGAACTATGGAATGGGCGCAAACCTAATCTGCAGCATATTCGGATTTGCGGTAGTCCAGCACATGTGTTGAATGAAAAAACAGATAAATTGGAATCAAGGACAGAAGTTTACTTGTTTGTGGGGTACCCTAGAGGAACGAAAGGTGGATTGTTTTATAGTCCTATGGATAAGAAGGTCATTGTTAGCCATAATGCTCGGTTCTTAGAAGAGGACTATATAATAGAATACAAGCCCAGAAGCAAGATTGTTTTAAAGAAATTGAGAGGAGAATGACCAATAAAAACTTCTTCAACACCAATAGTATAGGAGGTTACACTGCAAGAAAGAGTTGTTAACACACCAGTACCTCATCATAGTGGGAGGGTTGTTGTCCCACCCAATCGATATAAGTTCTTGGGAGAATCTTATGATATGATCCCTAAAGAACAACATGCTGAACCCTGCAACTACAATGAAGAACTAGAAGATAAAGATGCAAATTTTGACAAAAGGCTGTGAAATCTGCATTCCTTAATAAAAATTTGGATAAATGCATCCACATAATGGAATCAGATGGATTCATAGTAAAGGGTCAAGAGTGTATGTTATGCAAGCTTAAGGAGTTTATTCATGGACTCAAGCAAGCATCTAGATCTTGAAATATCTGTTTTGATCAAGCAATCACGTTTTCTTGGTTTTGATCAATGTCCGGATGAGTCATATGTGTACAAGAACCGCAACGGAAAAGTGGTGGTATTCCTGGTACTATATGTAAATGATATTCTGTTAATCGGAAACAATGTGGGGATGTCATCTTCGATACAGGTGTGACTATCTAGCCTGTTCGATATGAAGGACTTGGGAGGAGCCGGTGACATTCTTGAGATTAAGCTTATGTGAGATCGCAAGTATAGGATGTTGGGCTTATCATAAGCTGCTTATATCGATATGATCCTTACTCGTTTTAGCATGCAGGATTTCAAGAAAGGGTTCCTCCTTTTTTAGACATGGAATCAACCTATCCAAGGATCAGTGTCGTAAGACACCTGAGGAGATGAAGAAGATAAAGGCAGTTCCTTATGCCTTGGCAGTAGGAAGCCTCATGTATATTATGCTGTGTACTAGACCTGATATTTGCTTTGCTGTTAGCATGGTTAGTAGATTTCAGTGTAATCCAGAGCAAGAGCATTGGACTGCAGTGAAACATATACTTAAATATCTGAAAACAATTAGAGATCATATGTTGATGTTCCAGTCAAATAGTCTAGTACCTCATGGGTACATTGACTCAGACTTTATGTCAGATAAGGATTCCAGAAAGTCTACATCGGAATATGTGTTGGAGCCATAAGTTGGAGGAGTATCAAGCAATCGTGTATTGATTGATTCCACCATGGAGGTCGAGCATGTGATAGCTTCTTAAGCAGCCAAAGAGGCCGTTTTGGCTTAGAAACTTCTTGATGGATCTAGAAGTAATTCATTTAGTGCAATTAGCTTTTACATCTATTGTGACAATAGTGGTGAAATTGCTAATTCTAAGGAGCCATTGACTCATAAGAAGGAAAACACGTCGAGCATAAGTATCACCTGTTTCGAGAGATCGTTTAGTGAGGTGATGTAACTATGTCCAAGATCGTATCGGTAAACAACCTAGTAGATCCTTTTACAAATAGCTAACAAGTTAAGACTTTGATAGTCACGTAAAGGGAATGGAAGTGAGATGCGTAGCAGCATGGTTTTGAGTCTTAGTGGGAGTTTGTTAGAAAATTATACTAAAAGTTATGCTTTTGTGTAATGGATTAATATTTAATTTCTATTTATTAATCAGTTTTATCCATTTTTAATAAGAATCTTTTATGGGCAATATTTTCATGATATTTTTGTATGTTGTGCATGTGTGTCTTTTATTCTACATAGTAGATAATCCAATGTGTAGAGTACGGTTTGCACACAGAAAATTGGATCATCGGTTCTTGTGGAATATAAGTTATGATTCACAGTCTTAGATGGAATTTGACACACTATCGGTAGGACTGTAGCACAATATTTTAGTAGGTCTGTCTTGACTACAAGGGAATGGTACTAATTCCAACTCATTGTGCTATTATACTTTGTGTATATTGAACGGGACCGCATTGAGGTAATTGTCTTTACACTAACTTTATAAAACAATTGGAACCTCATGGTTATTATGAATGCTTATGCTCTTAATCCAAAAATAATTATTAGAGGTGTATATTTAATGTTGTTGACTTTGATTCATTAAAGAGTAAGATCTATATACAGTCAATAGTCTCGATGAGTTGGATAGCAACATTATATACATGACAACTATTAATTATTGATGGAATCCGCGTCCCAGTAGGGATTGATGATACCCCTTGAGTAGCTTATAAGTTTCGATTATGTTAAACTTTGCAGGTGAATTTTGTATCCGACATATCAAATAAGTTAAGTGGATAGTCTCAAGTTAAGATGTTGATTAAGTGGGAGATTGTTAGTAATTTATTTTAATCAATGGGTATCTGTAATCTTAACGTGGGGAGATTAATAAGTATTTAATATCATGGAGCTCGTAATATATTTGAGATAAGGACGGGAGTGCAATTATAATTCTGTAGTGGGGTGAATTATAATTAGTGAAATAAGAAATAGAATCCTGGTGGGATTAGAATTTCTTATTTACACTGGAAGTCCAGGCTTATTACTCCTTAGGTCCCTATCGTAACCCTATATATACACGTTATGTTCTCTAGATCAGATGAACGTTTTTCTATTATTCACGAAATAGAGGCAGACTTAGAGAGAGCAAACAGATCACGAAAGAGTCCACACTCGGTTCGTGTTCTAGACGTGTGGGGAATACGGTAGAAGATCGTAAGGTACGGTCAAGCAGTATTCGTGGTTTATAGCAAGGCGTGCTACAACAAGTTCAACCAACGTTTGTGTCGCAGGGAGTTGAAGTAGAATCCTAATTCCGCTTTATAGGGTTTTACAATTTTTGTTGTCTAATCTGTACACGTCATTACTGGGTCTTGGGAATTCGGTTTCCTAACACTTTTCATTATTTTAAGGAATCACCTTTCAAGTATTTATGCATTTCTAACATCCATGCATCATACAATAAATCTAGAGTTCAATGGTACGGAAAACCTTTACGTGTACTTAGAGATAGAGGTTGAGTTTATACTACGTATACGAACTTTATACTTAGAGAGAGTGGTTAGGAGTATTCTACCATTCTTCTTGACGGTGGTGATGGCTACGGAAAGTGAATCGGCGGTCGGGCGGAGTAACTTTCTACAGTGGTCTCCTGGTAGCTTCGAAAGAGAAAGGTTTCTCTTGAAACTTGGTCTTAACTAAGAACTACTAACTTTTGTATCGAGAGGGTGGTCGAGTGGTGGTTTTGCGGTGGTCTAGGATGAGTTTCTTGAAAAACTTAGGAAGAATTTCAAGAATACTCAAGAAAAACAAAGTAAGAACACTAAACTTTTTCTAGAGAGAGAAGTTGCTAGGTGAAGGTATGAGTTGAATGATGGGTGGAGGGGTCCTATTTATAGCAAAATTTGGCTCCCTCTCTCTCCCCCCATGGCCGGCCTCTCTCCCTCTCTTTTTCTCCCACTTTTTTGCTCCATGGACTTGTCAATAGTTTACACAACATCAAATATACCCACACATTCGCCACGTATCCACATACCCATAATGTGTCCATCACTTTACAATTCATGGCTCTAGAAAGCCCGATAGAAATCTCATTCTTTTCAATCCTCATAATACCTTTCTCATTTTTCATTCACCCATCAATCTTGTAATGCCTCACATAACATCTATTCACTTTACCAATCTCCAGCATTCTCATTCATTTAGTCAAAACAAATCACGTATTTCTCACATTGATTTCTCCTATTTTAACAACATTACAGCCTAACAGCAACTCATCACCTGGGCATCTACACAAAGTGTGCAATAATTGCACCAACGAACATCTAGTACTCTCGAATATCCTTATGCCAGAACTCAGACATTGATACAAACCAATTGACAGACTTATCCCTAAATACTCATAAGACTCTGGGGTTACAACCAACCTTCCTATACTTCTCATTGTATTCTAAAACTCCTGCCACCTCATTACTTAAGAGTCAATTTCACTTGCACCAATAACTTCTAACAGTCTTGCTCACCATAAGCTTCACAGCTCACAATTTTCTCTCAACTAAGTAATCATATCAATCTCAATATTCCCCCGACAGCATTCACCACATCTACACTCGACTCCAAGAACAACAACTTCCATTTCCACCACCACCCTCCCTGTTATCAGTGTCATTATCCCTATTTTCTCTTAATCTCTCTTAAATAAACTCATCATATCAATGGCATATCTCAACATATCTCACATTGTCGTTAGTCTAGTCTACATTCCCGACGACCCACCATACACGATCTCTACACTCCGATTCCTTCAATTCATGACATTCTATTTCTTCACACGCCTATCACTTTGAAGTTCCTACCATTACCACTCAGGGCACTAGTTACACTTCACCTCATTGTCAACCTCAATAGTTCACCTTCATATCGCCCTCATTTCAAAAAAAGTTTCTCACCACACACTTACTTCAATCATTCGACTTAAGTTACATCGATACGGTTCACCTCAAGTCTTGTTGTCTCTCTCACCAATAATGACTTCACTATTTCCTATCAATCTATCATAACGACACTATCACAACATTCACCTCAGCAATGACGACTACAATTTTATAACTCTTCTCGAGCCTAGAAATCTAGCGCCTATACACAATCCTAGTATCCAATTGACTTTCCGATACTGTAGACACCCTATTCTGGACCATCCGGATCAGCACGTTTTCGGTCTTTTCGCCTATTATTATTACCCCAATGATGATAAATGGTTGAGAACTCCCCGAGGTCGATGGAAGGTCGTGAGCTTTGAGCGTTGGACCCTCTCCTTTCAAACTACTTCAAACCCCTTCAAACCTTTCAAATCCAGAGCCAAATAAGCCTCAGCAAGGCCATACCTGGCTTACGCCACCTTTTCCTTGGCGTGCGCCAGGAATTCGCCACGTGTTGGACATCGACCGTTGACTGACTTTGACCTGGCGCACGGCAGCTCAAGGATGGCGTACGGAGGGTCAAGGCCGGTCAAATCACCGCTTTTCTGTCACGTGCTCGAAACCTTGTAACCACCCAAGTACACTGCAGAGCCCCCCTTATCACCTCACTCTGCAGAGCCGTTCCCCCCTCTCTCCTACACCTTACATCAACTAGTCCCATGCATTTAATGCATGGGAGCCCCTTTTCCTTAACCTAACCAGCCCCTAACCCAGCTGATCAGGCCTGGCCTCAGTCCTCTCCCCTCTATAAATGCCAACCCTTGCATTCATTTGCATGGGTTAAGCACATTAACTCTCTCCAAGCCCATCTTCTCTCTTCCTTCCCTTTCTCTTATTCGTCCATTGAAAGAGCAAGGGATAGGTCTATACACCCCTCTCCACTGACCAGTCACTACAGTCCCTCCATCTTCAACCCTCAAAGCTCACCTCCCTCTTTCTCATCTCTAGTGCAAAAGGTATACCACCTTTGTACTGTTTTCTGTTTTCAACCCCTGAGGGGAACCAGAAAGGTTCTGGCTAGTAACTGATACTAGTCCAGGCCCTTCTCTGGTAAAATAAATCATCCGCAATGGCTGGCCCATGGCGCACGCCACCACCTTTAAGCCGTACGCCACCTTTGGCTGTACGTGCACAGTTGGCGTGGGGATCATGAGGAGCCCATGTTTTGCTTATTTCTTTCATGTCATCACCCTCCAGCATGCTAAATAACCAGTTTATTGTTTCTGTATTCTAAGAGCTGTGTAGATGTAGCTTTCAATACCTGTTGTCTTTTCCTGTTTTTAAGGCCTCTGGGTTACTTCTGGTCATGATCCAGAGCCCAGATGATGTAAAGCCAAGCGCTGACTAACGAGCAAACCTGGCGTACGGCCCCGGTTGGGTGGCGTACGGCATGTTTGACACAAGACAGTGCGTGGCCCTTACATCATGAGTTCAATCTTGGCCTTTTGTTTCTTCCCCACTCTGTTTATGGGGTTCGCTGTACCTTTTCTTGGCTCTTAGCCATTTCCTCTTGCTTATCTGCCTGTAATATCTATTTGAACTCATATACTGAACTGCGTGGTTTGTCCTGGGTGTGCGCTGGTCCATTCCAGAGCCCAGAGGGTTGAGAGCAAGAGCCATGGGAGATCAGAGAGGTAGTGTACGCCATCCTAAAGGTGGCGTGCGCAGGGTATGTTGGCGTGCTATGATTCTGTCGTGGCGTGCCAGCGTGTCACCTGCTCACGCACCCAATGGGCAGCGTACATCATCCCGTTGAGCTACTCACAGTGCTTGTTCTCAATCTATGTTCTTACATTCTTAATTCAATCCAAGCAAACTATCATCCATAAGCATTTTGTCATCATAACTGCAAGCTGTTACAGTATTAATCCCCATTAACTGCTTCCCCGCCCTAACTGGCTAAAAATTATCAAATGAGAGAAAAATGCAAACGTTTTACAAAAATGCCCGAGTAGAGACCGATCTCCGGATTGGGCGAGAGGGGGTGCCATAAAACCCTTCCCCTCTCGTAACCTGGCTCCCGAACCTCAGATATCGAAGGTGACGACGGACCAGTCTACGCCTTTTTCAAATCAAATCAAACCCTTTTTCAAATCAAAGCAAAACGTAGCAAACGTTCTCGAGTTCGGTTCCTTGGGTGCCTCACCGCTAAAACCCGAGTGGCGACTCTGAATCGAAGCGTTTCGCCGCGCCGCATTTTCCAAAGAGGGCCGCAAACCAAAATCGGGCGATTTTCGGGGGCGCGTGCCCACAGATACTTCCATCTAGAAGGAGCGGTGATCAAGCGCCTCTTCCAACTGGATCTCATCGGTAGTCGTCTGGGTGTCCAGAAGACACATATCGTATCTAGACACCCTACCTATAACTCTCATTTTCCTAGATTAAATTCGGATACTTACAACTCTCTGCGAAGGCTCAACTTGTCTTACCTATATTTAAATTACTACCTTAATGACCATCATAACAATAACAAACCACAAATACTACCACAACAAAACATAATCCCTTTAAACATATACGAGTAACTCACTAGTTTAATCCTCTAGTTATGATACGCCTCACTCACTTTCTGAACAAACTATGGTTCTTGTCACACCTCAACATGTATTCACTTTTCTTTTTCGATCCTAATAAACATACTACCCTACGTTCATTTACACTTAACACACCTCACATCACATAAAATCTACTTAAAACATTTAAAATTTAACACATAATCTGCGCAATTCGAATAAAACACATCAAACACTTAGCTTACAAATCTTTCTAATAGTCTAACACTTTTATTACATACTAACGAATACCACCTTTCACGCGTCGATCTCGTTACTACGCATAACCACTACTGCAATCTCGGCTTTTCAAGCCTTTCTTATCTAACATCTCATCTGACAAGGGGCACTTTACCATAAATGGCTCAAGGCTAAAACTACCAACAATAATGACAACGATACCAACAGTCGCAACCATAGCCACTGCGAGGAAATCAAACCTCACTTTTTCTCAAACATAAGCATCAGCCTTCCACTGTTTTATGTAGACATAAATGCGATGTCAATTCAATGAACACACATCAGTCATGCAAGTACACACATTTTGTTAAAGATATGAAATAATTTTTTTTTTTAACCCATGAGACTAAGTCTCCCCACGGTCTCTAGGTATTCAAACCTAGAGCTCTGATACCAATTTGTCACGCCCTCGATTTTAAACATAAATATATAAATCATTTCGACAAAAGATACTCGCATAAGGTAGATAATACCCAAGATGAGTTTTCCACCTACTTAGCTACAAACGAAGTCCCCAAGTTTCAAGAAATGCATCCTTGGCACCACGGCCCAAGTTAATTTAAGTACAAGTACGAACAAGTCATTAAACCACAAATGGTTTAGTCAAAAGAAATCAAAATGAATTAGTTACAAATTCATCTTAAATTCAAGTAGGTGATTTACAAAGATGATTAAATAGGTAGACTTCGTTAGCTTCCAAAAATGTCTTCCACACCGAGCATACGATGTAATGCAAGCCACTGCCTGGTATTAAAACCTGAAAAGAAGGATTTTGTTGAGCTACACTAGCCCAGTAGGAAATTCTATACTCAAGTTATATGTAAATGGGATGAAACATGCAATAAGTGAGAATGAGTTTCAATAAAAGGACATTAGATACAAGAGGGGTTACAAAAATAAACAGACGATTAGAATTCGGGATTTCGGACATCTTAGAGGTAACCCTAACCATCAACACGTCGACTAAAAGTAGCATTTAAACTTATATCAGCCAAACAAATAACAACAATAGTGCAACCATCTCATAACCTTTCGAATAAAAGCCACAAATCACTTCCTCATTTCATACCATTCACCATAGAGCTTTATTCCATAAAACTTTCCTTTGTAATTTCCGAAACAATCTAGAGAAAACTCAAGACCGTCACAGGTCAAGCTCCGTTGATTCGCTCAAGAATACCGAAGGGTTTTTAGTAAAAATCCTCTTTTCAAATCCAAATCCTTTCTTTAATAAAACCTTGATAAAATTAACCATTCATTCTCTTTTTCAATAGCCACGATCCCAAGAAACAAACAATCCAAACTTCAACATAAACTTCTAAGATCAATCAAACTTCTCTTCATCCGGGGGAGACATTCAACTATGTTACCACCCCATGCGTGATAGTGAATTCTCTTCACCCGGGAGATACATTCAACTGTATTACCACCCCTTGCGTGACAGTGAATTCTCTTCATTTGGGTTTCCGCATTTCCACACCTTGCGTTGTGGGCCCTCTAGAGTCCTCGCATTACCACACCTTGCGTTGCGGGCCCTTTATTCAAATTCTCAATTCAAGCATACACACATGTAAGCCATCGTTCAATATACAAGCAAGTAACATTTTCCAAATTCACATTGTAATACAAACTCATAAACATGTCACATCGTACATAAATAATTACCTTAAGTTCATGTCATTTCTCTAAGTGTATCACAACGTCCTTCTCTACATATCAAAACCACAATTGACTTCTCGACACATCACCCGCTGGATTCTAAACGATAACCTTATAGAACGAGTGTCAAAAGAACCTATGGAGCTCAACAAAACGAGACACGAGGATACGAGTCACAATACTACCCATCAGATCACTAGATCAGCTCATGTCTACTCATAACTCTCACCACTTTATCCCTTATAACCCATAGTACTCTTATCGCCCTTACGGTACATTTCCCTAACCAACGCCGTTGATATTATGCTTTAAAGTGTGCTAAAAGACAACATCAAATAACGATTCATTAAGGCATAAACAATTATGCTCAAGAGTGACTTAAACATATCCTAATCATATAAGGAATCATAACATGGGTCAAGAACAACCTTAGGAATAGCCACAGACATCGACGGAGTGACCCACCTCTACTCAAAAGGTCATAACTTTCTGTGTACTAATCGGTTTAAGATGATTTTGGTGGCAAATGAAATCTGACTTCAAGACCTTCGAATCGATATAAAATTTGCGTGAATCGGACCTCAAACGAAGAAGTGACGGCCATTTGAAGTTAAGCTGAAACCCAGAAAGCAAGCAGAATGTTCCAGAGAGGGGAGGGATCGATCCCTCCTCCCTTGGGGATCGATCCCCCAAGGGAAAAATCCATATTAAGTCCAGATTTGAATGAGGGATCGATCCCTCATGCTTGGGGATCGATCCCTAGGCGATTTTAGGCGATTTCTGCAGATTTTGACAGCTTTTCGAAAGAACGAAAGGGGACGATCAAGGCTCGATCCAAGCACGAAATCAACTCATAAACATATAAAGTGAGTAAGAAATCCCTACCTTGATATTAGAAGCTTCAAGCACGAGATCAACAAACGAGCCCTAGTTCCAAAGCTTCGAAATCCTCCAAGATCTTCCTTCCGAGCCTCACCCAACACAATATGAGCCCGAGGTTGCGTTATAGAGATGAAATATAGATGGATCCTTGAGGTTTTTGTGAGATGGAGTGGAGTTTTGAGTGAGGGAGCAAGAGAGAGAGATACACGGTAGAGAGAGAGGGAGACCGGATGAGAGAGAGAGATGGGAGATGAAAATAATCTCCTATACACACACCCCTCTATATATACTCCTATATCTCTATATTACACACATACTCCCTCAAGTTACAATCCTAGCATTTAAGCCCCAAATCAAATAAACTCACAAATTTCTTTTTTATTCGATATTCTAGCATTTATAAAACCTTTAAAACATTTTCGTAAAAATACGGGTCTTTACAAAAAGCTATGCAAGCTATCAAAAGAGCACTAAGAAAGAACGGAAAGCTAATTATTGACAAGTATGCACGACAAAGGAACAAATCATACTCAAAAAGTAGTACATATCGATCATGCATCAAACGGAGTTAATTAGCGTACAAAAGATCAACGGAGGACTTTATTGGCTTATAATGACCTTGGGTACAAAGAGAAAGGGACTATAAAAATGTAGTGGCCATATACTTGCATGGTTCATCTACCTTTGGTCACTACCGACCCTAAACTACCCAAGGCATGGCCACATATCGACCAAACACTAAACAAGGAAACGAAAAAAAAATAAAGAATAACTACTGTATAAGTCCTACTATAACTATTACCACCGACTCTACCACACATAGTCATCATCCTTATCCGACTTCTCATGGTATTGAGCATAAAGCTCCCCCTTTCCATCGGATTCTTTCTCATCCGAAATGTAAGCTAGCCCGGATGTCACACCAATCCTCTCATTATAATATTCAACCCTCTTTTGGATATGATTTTGCTCTTTCATAGCATTTCTTTGATTTTCTTTGAAGAATAGGGTCATTTGAGATGAGATTTGTAGTAAGAGAGATTGATGGGCCAATTTCGAGGGCTTTGGAGAGGAAGATGAAAATTTGGGGCTTTAGCATTTGCAGTGGGAGAAGAAAGAAAGGAAATCACGTATCAATTCTTTGCCTTTTTACATCCCAACCACTTCTATCACATTCACACCACCTCCAAACCTCCTTGAAACATTGAAAACTATAGATACACAACCCTCCGAACATCTGGTTACCTTGGTTTGAGCAATGGAAGAGACTCGGACTATGGTTCAAAATAAGGACAAGGTGACTCTTATGTGGTTTAATCAAACAAAAATGCCTTGAATTATTTCCTAAGTACGCCAACAACTCCAAAATGATGCATAAAAGATATATACACTACTCAAGTATGAACAAAAGATATTATTTACGCAAATGCAGGAAATGAGAACAAAAAGCATGGGATACTTCAAAACGAATCTCCACTCTAGCGATGCACAACACTTGATTTGACTTTTAAGCTCAACTTGTTCAACAAATTTCATGTATATGCACGTGACATGGATTCAAACACACAACCGAATTCGATGGGATACACGACTCTTGCCATATTAACACAATTGAGCATAACTAAAGTATCTAGCAAGTGAAATCTCTACTAACAAGGGAGGATTGCAAGTAAGAGCAAAAATTTAAAATTTTAACGAAAGCAAATAGAGATAAGTCTCAACAACATATATATAGCATATATATATATATCCATCCCCCCAACTTAAACAATGCTATGTCCTCATAGCATGAAGAACAACAGTATTGAGAAGAAAGAACAAAAGATTGTACCTCCGAGGGAATGTCAACCCCCGTATACCTCGACCAAGTTGGAGGCTTTATTGTCATTGTTTCCCTTCGTCATTGGAACTGCTTCCAAGGCTCACTCTTTCGGCTCCTCCATCGGAACCACAGCTAGTCACACAAGGTTATCGCTGGGGCTTTCTTGGTCTTACAACAGCAACACGCAATCGCACCCATGCTTAGGGCTCCTGAATGCCTCACTCACCCTAGCTTGAGACCTAAACCACCAAGGCTGGCGTGGTAGATGCTTACCCTGCAAAAGACTTAAGAACCAACTACCTACTAAGTAGCAAATGACATTAGTACCGCCCGGCTCGTGTTATCCGGGCTCAAAAACTGACAAGTAAAATTAAATTCACCAAATCGTAACGTGATTACACGGGTATTACTTTTGTCCCCATATTCAACTTATAGTGTCGTAGAACAAGTCATGCAACAACTTTGAGTTAAAGATGGGTGGCTATACCGGACCATCAAAACAGAAAAAGAAAAAAGAAAAGAGAGGGAGAAAAAGAAAGAGCTTAAGTACGTTCAACCAAACGCGGGCTCCTAACATTTACTCCCTCTGTCCCAATTTGTTTTGCCTACTTTGACTTTCTCTTAATTTAAGAAAACATCATTATTACTTTGACTTTTTATCAATTTTACCATTTTAGCCCTTTAATAAAATATTACTAAAATTGGAGCCAAATCTATTTGATATCCAGTTGATTCCATTCCGTGGTTGTATTAGAACTGATTAGCAGGCATTAATTAAGCTCAAGTACAGTGTACTTTTCTTATGGGGGGAAATGGCGCATTAGATTTAAATTTTGAAATTCTAAACCTTTTTAAATGTAAAAGGAAATGAGGGGTAAAAGGGTAATATAGACATCCAAAAATGGAAATTTTGGAAACAAGCATATCATTTTGGGACATCCCAAAAAGGAATAAAAGCATAACAAAGTGGGACGGAGGGAGTATTATGCCAACAAAAGTATTATAATGAACATACCACTCAAATTTAAACTCTTAATCAATAATTGAATTCGACCATGCCATAAGATAAGATACTTTGAATAAAGCAATTGTTGAATTTGTTTCAAAAACTTGAGTTCCACCAAGTGCATCTTCCAAAATAAATCAATTTTCAGACTGTTGACAAAATCTACAATACAAGGATGATAAACTAAATCAAATTCATCAACACCAAGAAAATCAATCAATTCGACTCTTAAAAGCTCTTGCAATAGGGGAGACTTTAAAAGCTCTTGCAATAGGGGAGACTCAGTAGGAGGGGTGGCAGCATCAAGAGCCAAGACTTTTTGATTGTTCAAAACTTCTATGGATGGTATCTCCTCAAAGGAAGGAGACAAACTCTCAGGTTTATTCACATTCTTCTCGTCTTGCTCATTCAACAGAGCATTCAAGAAGTCTACCTCCACATTCGTTTCCCCAACAATGAGAAATTTCTTCCCCGGATTGTCACACAAAAAAGGATCCATGGATGGAGAACACTGGACAACAGGTTCACAATCTGGCTCATCACTCTAAAAATACTCTGAGGAGTTGTCAGAATCTACACTAACATCATCAAAAAAGATAGGCGGCTCAATATCCCTTTTCGTGGCATTTGAATTGGACTCGTGATAATGTGTAACAAAAATCCTAGATTGCAAAGTTGCAGCCAAATCATCAAAGAAATCTAAGGGTTGAGTTGGTTCTTTTTCAAAAAGTTTGTCATCGCATATCATGTCTAAAAATCGTTGACTCTTTTGAGAAAGTCCATCATAAAAATAGTTAGCAAGTTGGAAATTATCATAGCCATGATTCGGGACTGCAATGAGCAAATCCTTATATCTTCCCCAACATGCATAAAATGATTCATTCACTCTTTTAGCAAAAGTTTGAATTTGGTTCTTGAGATCAAACCAATTAGTAATGGTCATACGACTTTTAAAAGCATTGACGTCATGAGGGGCTATGCAAGAGGGTGTGAAAGTTTGATTAGGACATAGGTAATCCCGCAAAGTCTTATGGGGTGTTATAATTTGATTGGGACAAAGGTACTCCCCCAAAGGCTTGTGGGGTATTTCCCAATTTGCCGCCGCCATTCTATTAGATAAATAAGACATAACATAAACAGGCTAGAGGGGTTATGCCGTCACCTCTTTTCTCAAAACAATTCCGTGGGGTTATGCCACCACCACGAATATATAAGCAATAATAACTAGAAAGTAAAAAGGCAATTGATGCTCGACTTAGCTTCGTTAAACCTCAAGTCGAATTGGTGGCTCAGTTAAAGGTATCCGCTAAGTCGAATTCAAATTACACAAATGAAAAAAAATAAAAATAAACGGAGTACTTACAGTGGTTTGTCGAACCTCCAAATAAGCTATATTAAGATTCCCCGGCAACGGCGCCAAAAATGCTTAGCCTCCGAACCTCGCCTTCCAATAAGGTTGAAACACCCCAAGCGTAGGGCTAGATCGTCGATAGCATAATAACCGGAAAGTCCGAGATCGTACCCACAGAGAATGGAAATATAGCTAGTTTGGATTGTAGGTTTTATACGGTGGATTGCGGCGTTCAAGACGGCCAACTTAGTTTTGCTTTAAACGGTGAAAGTAAGAATGGAGAAGACTAGAAACGAGTCTAGGAAATGAAAGAGGCAAGTCTAGGGATCGTCTAACCCTTAACAAAGGCCGTTCCCGGTTCTCAAAATAACTCAGGCGAGAGTCACGACCGTGTGCTCACGCCCGGAAGATTTCACATTATCGACTATGTTTATCAAAGGATGCGATTAAACGGAACTAAACTAACCTATTCTTGCTAATGTATCTAACACGTAGGAGGCCACGAGACCTCGGTACGTCGCTTGCCAAGACCGCTTGACTAAACTTCATACCAAAGAGTTAACACCCCTCGCTTAGACCAAAATGGCTAAGTTAATCCAATTCCGAAAACCATGATTTTAAGCCCGAAGGTTTGAGAACCAAATAACCACCAAAGTCATCGGGAAAGATTAGCCCGAGACTTAGCCAAAAGACTACTCACACATAGCTAAAAGACTAGACAAGGTAAGAAAATGGAGCGAAAGATTTAACTGAAGAAAACGTAAATAAACGTGATTTATGCAAAGATCCAAAGCGTAGCTATAACATTAATAAACTAGAAATTAACATAAGACAAATACTTACATGAGATCTTGAAGGAAATGACTAGAAAAGCTTGAAGAACATTAATGGAGTAAATCCTAGAGAGAAGGAAGACTAAGGCCTAAATCTAACTAAATGGCCTATATCTCCATATATGGCATATAAGCCTATTTATAGGCAACTAAAGTTAAGTTACAAAGGACCAAAAAGTCCCCAAAATATCCCAAAAATATTCCACAAGTGGAAACTTTCCATAAATGAAAAGTTGGAAAAGTAGCAAAAATGTGGCTGTGTTCTGCAGCATGAACCGGTACAGTCAAAACCCGCACCGGTTCATATCTTCAAAAATGCTTAAAAATATAAACTCTGGACAGCATGAACCGGTACAGCCAATTCCTGTACCGGTACAAGCTTGACAGTTTTTTTCAGGCAACTTCGCGGGCTCCCCCGGACACTCCCGAACTCAGATTTAGGCGTTCTTTGAACCGTTGGAAAGCTTATCGAGTCTACTTTCTAACCCAAGTGGTTTGGATCAAAAGTACTTTGTACACCAAAAGTTATGACAATTCTACCCTCAGCACGTCGAAAGATAAATTTCTTTGGTAAAATCCTCACTTCTTCTTCAATTTCCTTGACCCTTGGGCGACCCGAGCAACCTCCAAACCATCTCTTCATGACTCTTCAGGCACCACAATGGGGTGACACGTGGCCTTGAGTACTTGGTCGAGCCCGGAGCATTCCTTGGCCTTCAAACGCGCCTTATTTATACGATTTACCTGAAATACACAAAAACACACCTTACGTGCGATATCACTATAAAAGCTAAATAAACGCAAGTTAAACCAATATAGTACGGGACTAGTCGCACCAAATATCTACAATATTGGGAGCTCATCAATATACAAGTACACTAAGGAACTATTTAGTCCTAATAGGTCTATGGAAGAGGATATGATTGTGCTAAGGCTTTCAATGACAAGAATATTGTGCAATGGTTAAGATTTTTCCTAGAAAGTGTATATATGTACATATAACCATATATAGGCATACTTATGATAGGCTATGAGGTGTATATACTTATATATAAGCACATATATGTACTTAGAAAATCTAGTAAAGTAACTTTGGTGGGCAATTTAGGGTTAGGCCTATTAATCTTAGGCTTGTAAGTATGGCAAGACTAAGGTTGCTTCTTTTGGAAGCCAAATGATGGGATTCTTTGTATGACTTGTCTTGTCATATATATATCTTCATTAGCCAAGCCTAGTATCTATTGTCCAATGGACAATATTTCCCCTAACTTTTACTGACCAATGGTCAAAGGAATATTGGATATAATTAGGGTTTGAAATGACTAATCCTAGAAGAAAAATGATTACTTCAAACGGTTCAAGAGTTCAATTAGGGTTTAGAGGGGTTCATAAGGCTAAAAAATGGTCAAAATGGTCCAACTATGGTTAGGAAAATGTAACTAGGTTAAATGGTAGTTCAGTTTCTCCAACTAATCAGTTAGAACTCATTCTATTTGCCAATTAGGGCTTCTAGTCAAGTAATATAATTTTTTAAGGACTAAAATCTAATTATAATGGATTATTAAAAATCAAAAAAGAATTTTCAAAACAATCCAAGGAATTAAAATAATAAATTCAAATATTTAAATGAATTTTTATTTATCGAAATTCAGAGTCATTACACTATCCTTACTAATAATTAAACTTAAATACCTAAAAATGTTCATTTTTTTGGTATCTACTGATCTCGAATCCTCACTTCTTCTGAGCACTTCATTGTCACTAAACTTACAGTGCATATACTCAATTTTATTCTTTCTTATCCTAAATCCTTTGACCTCTAGTAATTCTCTCTAAATTTCTAATTTAGCATTGACAATTTGTGGTCTCATCCACTAACACAATATCATTAGCAACATACAAGTTTGATGTTTTGACCATAACTCTACAATAATACTCTAATCCGCAGTGGAATAATCAAAAGTTTTCATATCATCTTTTGATTATCAATTTAAGGAATTGCTAAGATTAGTAATATAGAGGTCCACAATGGTACAATCAAAATTGAATAACCAAAACTTGTCACATCACCTTTTCAACTTATAAAAATCTAAAAATTGTGACATAAAAAATAATTTTTTTAAAAATAATTTTCAAACTAATAAAAATAGGTTATAAGAAAAAGACAAAATAGTTTTTTGAAAACTTATATTTAAAAAAACAATTTTTGATTAAAAAAAGTTTTTTTTTAAAAAAGAACAGTTTTTGAAAAAAAAATTTGTTTTGAAATAATCTATTTTTGCAAAAAAAAAAAATTAGTTTTAACAAAAAAATAGTTTTCGCACAAAAAAAAAACAGTTTTTGCAAAAAAATAAAAAATATTTTTAAAAGTATTTTTGTTATAAACATGTTGAAAATAGAAGAGAGGGAAGGTTTTTTTGTGTAATGATGGTGTACTTGATTGAGAAAATATGGGGGCAACAAAATTTGGTTATTGGCAAAAGGTTACTAGTTTTGACTATCCAAGGGTCAAAATTTAATGAGTTGCTAAGAGGTTGTTAAGTTTGGTTATTCCAATGTGAGCTCTTTTTTGAGTAAATGTTGCTAACCTTAGCAACCTTTTGGTTTTGCTAAGAGGTTTCTAAACTTGTGGTGTTGTTTGATAAAACTAAAAATTAAAAGTTGAAAGCTGAAAAATTAAGTACTGAAAGATGAATGCTAAAAAAATTTATGCTAAAAAGTTTAATAAATATATTAAGCATTGAATAAAAACAAATGATGAATTAATTTTAGTTCCATTAATTATAGGGGTGGTGATGGTGCGGGTGGTTTTGGCGGAGTACTGGTTGTGGGGGTGTGGTGGGGGTTGGTGGCATGGTGGTGGTGTTGGTAGTGGTGATCGTAGAGGCGACGCCAGTGATGGTGGTGATATGTGGTAGTGGCGAAATGGTACGTGGTGACATGGCGGTATCTATAGTAGCAGTGGTGGTAGTGACAACCAAAGCGGTGGTGGTGGTGGCTGTGCCAATGATAGTATTGGCGGTCTAGAGGGTAGTGGTGGAGGAAATGGTTGAATTTGCAAGCACTTATGAATTCAGTCAGAATTAACTTTTTTTGCCTACATTTTAAGAGGCACTAAATCTTTTAAGCAATATAAAAATGTGGTTGTCAAACTTACTTAATCACTTATTTCTTAATTCATTCAATTTTAGGTGCTGAATTTGAGGTATCAAACAAGGTTCTTATAGAACTTTGGGAAAAATTCAAAATACCCTCCAACCTTTACTCTAAATTTCAATTAGATTCCTAACCTTATAAAAAATTCAATTTTACTCCCAACGTTATCTTCTGTTAATCAGAACGACCCCTTCCATCCAAATGACAAACGGATTTCGTTCAAGGCTCAGTGAAATAGCGCCCTGATCAAATTTTGATGATCCGAGCCGCTTAATGTGTTTAGAAAGTGATTTTACGGGTACCCAAGAGAAAACAGCAAAAAAATGACCGGGAAGGGTTTCATCTGAAAGTTTTTTATCGAACAGTTTAATAAAAAAATTGCTCAAATCAAGCCCTTTCTGGTCATTTTTTTTTGTTAATTTCTCGCGAGTACCTTTAAAATCACTTTCTGAATACATTAAGCGGCTCGAATCATTGAAATTCAATTGGAAATGGGGAGGTGCGGACCAAAACAAAATTCGAACGTCGTGCCTTGAACAAAATCCGTATTGGTCCGCACTTCCTATTTTCTGATCGAATTTCAATGATCCGAGTAGCTTAATGTGTTCAAAACATAATTTTAAGGGTACCCATGAGAAATCAGCAAAAAAAAATTACCGGAGAGGGTTTGATTTGAACAGTTTTTTATTGAATTGTTCGGATGAAACCCTTCCCGATCTTTTTTTTTTTTTGTTGATTTCTCACAGGTATCCTTGAAATCTCGTTCTGAACACATTGAGCGGCTCAGATTATTAAAATTCGATCGGGATGCTATGTAACGGAACCTTTAACGAAATATGTTAGTCATTCGGACGGAAATGAGCGTTTTGATTAACGGAAGATAACGTTGGGAATAAAATTGATTTTTTAAAAGGTTGGAAGTCTAATTGAAATTTAGAGTAAAGGTTGAGAGGGATTTTGAAATTTTCCCTGTAACTTTAGAAGACACACCCCAACATTATGAGGATGCAAAACAACAATAAGAACTGCTTGAAATCTAATTGCTCATTAAAAACGAGTTTTAGAATTGGGAATCGAAATAAACAATAAAAAGCGTTCAAGAGGTATGGAATGCCCCAAGAAAACAAAGAGCAGTAAAAAAATAACATAAAAATAGAAACAGGAGAAGAAACAAAGCACATAATAAAATTGATTGTTAAAGACCAAAAGAAACGGTCATGATTAACAATGAAGTACATACCCTCTTCAGAAAACGTGAAGGACCGATGGCGAAGTGATCATCAACCAGCGACGACGATGTCGCTTAGTTTTGCTTTGATATTTTGACCATAACTTTCTGTTTGATTATTCGATTCAAATTAGTTTAAACAGCTGGTTTAATGGGCTACAACTGTGCCTAAAAGAAGAATTCTCCAATTCTAACTTTTACTAGGCCAAAACGGGCTCACAAGCAAAGTAATATATATACACACACAAAACTTCAAATAAAGGCATCCTTACCGTATTAAATTAAGGACATTCATTTCTCGATCAATTTGCAATGATCCGAGCCGCTCAATATATTTAGAACGTGATTTTAAGGGTACTCGTGTGAAATCAGCAAAAAAGAAGATCGAAAAGGCTTGATCCGAGCAGTTTGTGTTTGTATTATATCGAACGGTTCAAATAAAAATTGCTCAAATCAAGCCCTTTTCGGTCATTTTTTTTGCTGATTTCTTGCAGATACCCTTAAAATCATGTTCTAAACACATTGAGCAGCTTGGATCATCGAAATTTGATCGAAAAATGGGAGAAAATGAACCGTCTACAATTGATTTAAAATGAGGACGCTCTTACTTGAAGGGAACTATATATATATATATATATATATATA
>BPLS01016683.1:0-21333 GCA_019656275.1 Rhododendron kiyosumense | reverse complement strand
TAGATGTAACGCGAGCTGATGGTGAGTAATATACACGCCAAAGTGACGAAAATCGATCTCTCATTACCACGTTTTTCACTTGGGGATTGAAAGAGGATAAAAGGTCATGATATAGAAAAGAGAAAGTCTACAATCCAACACAATTGCATCTGGAGCCGTTCAACGTATATGAACCCATGTGCATTGGACGGTTCTGGACATAGTTGCAATCAAAAGGTGTGCATGTAGCATTCCTCCATATAAAAGTAGAATAACTACCACACGTTTTTCACTAGGATATGGAAAGAGGACAAGAGATCGGTGAATAAATTAATTTCTTAGCTGCCAAATTAAGGACTTGTAGCCTAATGGTATTTCCTGATCCTGCTTTTGTGGAAGGCCAAAGTTCAAGTCCCGTCAGGTGCGTTTGTGGTTCAAGACTATGAACGGCCTTTAGACCCCCTTTGTACTAACTTACTAACTATCCTCTAACCCTGCTGATTTATATATATATAAAAAAAAAAACTTAGCTCGACTACTTTCAATTGGGTTGGGCCACCCCTTCGAATTTCCACTAGAGAAGAATAAATCGCTTATACCATCGGAGGAAACCCACATTTTCCAGGAAACCAATCTACTCCAGTCACATCATCAAAGAAGTGGAGTATAAAGGTGGGTAAAAACACGGCTTTACAAAAGTGAAGGAGGAATGTTATATAGGGTCCTTCAGTTTTCTGCTGTTTAAATGCTTGGCCATTATACTGATCTGGTTATCAACACTATAGTTTCTCTTTGAAATGCTGGAGTTTCTTTTTCCTTTTCTTGCAATTTTGCTTATATAAAGAAACTAATAGTAAAAACAGGTCATGAGTTTAGGCGAATCTCCGGACACCCTAGTCGGACTAAAAGAAAATTTTCACAGCATCATTTGTTCCTATAACGTTAAGGCGAGAAACAACCGTAACTATATTTTCGCAGACTGCATCCTCAATATCATCTGTGGGTGAGTGAGACTTTGCTTATGCTCACTTGTTCCTTGCATCCAACCTCACCCGCCCTCACTCAGTAGTTTCCACCACAGTCCTACGCTTCGCCCTACCCTCCACCATTGCCTTACTTCCAGCCTCCTTATTCGGCGGTACCTCTTTCGCACCTCACAACCGAGAAAAGCCGATTCTCTTCTCCTTCTCTATAGAAACAAAGGCTAGCTATCGACAGCCATCTCCCACCCTTAGTTCGTACATTGCTGCCATTCACTCCCAACCCTACCGTGCGATCCCAGCCTCAACTCCCTTTTCCTACTCAAGCCCCTCCCTTTAGTCGATCTCCGCACTCACACTTGTGAAGTATAGCATTAACGATGGCTTAATTCGGCCGAAAATTGATATGGTGCGAGCTGATGGTAAGTTGTATACATGCCAAAGTGACGAAAATTGATCTCTTAAAAGAAAAGAGGGACAAAGATGTTCATCTACAACCTCACATTACTAGTAAAAGATTTTTTCACTGGCCGGATCTCTTTAATCCCGAAAAAGATAGATCATGTATGCGAGTTTTAAGAGCGATTGTGTTGATACGATGAATGAGTCGTTGAACCTAACATCTCATGATCGAAATGTATGGTGTAAATCTTTTTATTCTGACCACGCTTTGAGTTCACTTCTGGTATCACCATTTTGTGGGTTCGAGCAATGGTGTCTCTTTGTCTTAGAAAAACATTTAGTTCTAGCTAGTTTTATCAAACATGGCCTAGGAGATGAAAAGAGTGCAAGCCTCACCTCTGAACCTTTTCGGATACCTTTCTCCCCAAGGGAGGACAAGAGGTTGGTGAATAAATTAATTTCTTAGCTGCCAAAGGACTTGTAACCCAATGATATTTCCTGGTTCTACTCTTGTGAGAGGTCAGGTTCGAGTCCCGTCAAGAGCGTTTGTGGTTCAGGGCTATGAACAACTTTGAATTCCCTATGAACTAACTTACTAACTATTCACCAACCCCTATTGATGTATACCGCTCAAAAAATAATACTCCCTCCGTCCCAAAATGGATGACAATTTTTGAAATTCGTGTCATTTTCCGTCGCTTATATCTTTCAATCTATAATGTTTTTCATGAATTTGAAAACTTTGTATAATAGAACAATTCGAAAACTATCAAACAAGATCCATATTGAATATGTTTTGAGATCCATATTGAAAGATATAAGGAATTGAAATTGGCACAGATATCAAAAATTGACATCCAATATGGGACGGAGGGAGTAATAATTTCTAGCTCCAATAGCGGAGGAAATCCCACATTTTCCTTGAAACCAGTCTAATCTAGTCACATCATCAAAGAAGTGGAGTATAAAGGTGGGTACAAACACTGCCTTTTTTCTTTTTCTTTTTTTATGTTTTGGCACTCTAATTAATCTGGTGTAAGAAATTTATTCTCCACTATGAATTGCGTAAATAATCCGTGGGGCAAAAAGCAAGCACAAAAGAGAAAATCAGATCAATACTAGCTAACTAGAGAGAGAGAGGGTGTGGGATTCATTTCCTTAACACCAGAAGGGTAGGAGAGAAAAATGGCATTGGCTTTGCCAAGGTTTGCGGTGATCCAATCAACTAGTGTCCCCCTCCAAAAAAAATACTTGCGCTACATACATGAGGGTGGGGAGTTACATGGGCTTCTCCAATTCAGTGGAGAGGAGATCGTGAGCCCATATTCAAAGTTCGAAATTGAGAGGGCAAAGACTACTGCTGCGGCAAGGAATGACAACGGATTTGTTCACATAAGATGCTGTTACAACAACAAATACTGGGTAGCAGGGGCTGACTCCCTCATTGTTGCAGGGGCTGACGAACCTAATGAAGACCAATCCCAACCGTCATGTACGTTGTTCGAGCCTATTCCGGTATATGGTGAAGGACGTAGTACCGGTAGAACTAATAATACTACTCTACATGTTCTATTTCGCCACGTTCAGAGGGGGGACTACCATTTGAGGCCCATGATGACCAGAGACCAATACCATGCCCGCCAATTCGAACAACAGCAGTCAACATCCACTGGTTTTGCGGCTTTTCTCGGCCTATTATGTCAACCCGTGGACTATCTAATTTTAATGGCGAAAGGAGACCGATACCATTCCTGCCTAATCTCACAAGCTGATCATCGGAGGTCACTCCATATCACACACACTACACAATCAACATCTGATGTTTTCGGTATCATCGATTGGGAATCGCTGCTGATATTGCCTAAGCACATCGCACTCAAGGGGGACAATGGCCAATACCTCAGCGCCCGCTGGATCGAGGGACACCAGTATCTAAAGTTCGCGTCTGGTGACAATCGAGATCCAACGGTTGGGAACGAGGTGTTCATCACTAAAGATGGAAACGTTCGCATCAAGAACAATCACTTTGGCAAATTCTGGAGGCGCAGCCCTAACTGGATCTGGGCTGACTCAAATGACACCACCACCAACAACTCGGACACGTTGTTCTCCCTCGTAAAAGTTGGCGACAACGTCATCGCTCTCCGCAATTTGGGTAACAACAATTTCTGCAAGAGGCTCACCACCGAGGGCAAGAAGAGTTGTCTCAATGCTGCAGTAACCACGATTTCCAAGGAGGCACGCTTGGTGGTTGAAGAGCTTGTTATCTCAAGGAATATTGACAATTTCAAATTTCGCCTCTTGGATGCGAGAATCTACAACCAGAACATCATTACAATGGTTACTAAAACTGCCACTAACAATACACAAGTATCCAACACTGCAACACTGAAGCTCTTGCTTAAAGAGACTAGGAGCACTACTTGGAAGGGCAGCGTTTCGTTGAAGTTAGGCGTGAAAACAATTATCCGAACCGGCATTCCACTCATAGTAAAAGGAAGGGTTGAAGTTTTGGCTGAGTTTACCGGAAAATACGAGTGGGGTGAAACTGTGTCAACAGAGAACGCAGTGGAGACTGAGTACACGATCACCGTGCCGCCAATGAGCAAGGTCACTGTAAGTCTCCTAGCGACGCAAGGTTCATGCGACGTTCCGTTCTCTTATACTCAGAGCGATACGCTTATGGATGGCAAGCAAGTTACCTACAACTTGGATGATGGCGTTTACACTGGCATCAACAGCTTCAACTTCTTCTACGAAACAAAACAGGAAAAGCTGGGATATGGGGAATGTGGTACCGTCCGTGGCGGAGGTATTCAGGGGGCGAGGTGGCACGTGCCATCCCCGCTTTGCTCCAAACCAATTGTTTTTACTTTTGAATCATCCGAGCGGATCAGTAATAATTTTAAAATAATTTTTCAATTGGTCGTTCAACAATTTTGCTCAATCGGATAATTCTAAATACTTCATTCGATCTTTTAGTTTTTCAATCAGATTTTCAGATTTTAGGATCGTGAAATTCAAAATGAAATTTGAAAGAAGATTTTGACAAGTGGGTGCCTAATATCCCATTTATCTGAACCGTAGATATAGTAGGATTTGTTCAAAAGAGCATTAATCATAATAATTATCTTGATTGGACATCCATAGGTATCAAAACGGTTCAAAAAATTTTGCATAGTGTTTGCGTTTAGATACTTATGGATGTCCGATCAAAATATTTTTTTCGATTAATGCTCTTCTCAACACACCCCAAAATATCTGCGGCTCTAAACAAGGGAATACAGTGTTTGCACTTGTCAAAAAATATTTCAAAGTTCATACAAAATTCATTCCTAAAAGATTGAATGAAATACGTCGATTGAGCTTATTATTTTAAGGACCACTCAAACAATAATTTTAAAATTATTGTACGCCTTGGATAATTTTTGTGGGACCTTGAAATGGATAGGAGCAAAAGACAGGACAAAATGATAACGTTTCGGCCTGCTCTACCTCCTTTACTGAACCCAGCACTACAGATGCTTTACATTAGAACACCTCTATTTTTTCTGGGTAGTATGTATTTTGAAGAATGATTAACCTATAAAATGTGTATTTTTCTAGTCTAGTATTATGGAAGTCCCTAACTTATCTTCTAAACTTTTCAACAGGCCTGGTTGAGGAGCCGATAAAAAAAGAAAAAACAGACCTGGTTGAGGAGCTGATAAAAAAAGAAAAAACAGACCTGGTTGAGGAGCCGATAGAAGAAGAAGAAACAGACCAGGTTGAGGGATGCTGTGAACGTTTGTTTGGGTTTTTCTTCAAGTAATGAATAAGGAGGGGAAAGAAAGCACCACAAGCTACACCACCGCCTTCACTTGCTGCTGCTGCCACATCTAAGTCAACAGTTAAACAATTAAAGAAGAACGAGAACAAGAAGCCTGAACAGTCCCCAAACGAACCTACCGTGTCTGAGCAATCCTCTCTCTAGCTATGAACCAGTATGTTTAGATTTCGTAACAAATGCAGAAACTGCAACTGATAAACCTGCCCCTGGATGCGTTTAGTTACTTTTGAACTTTGTTTTAGCCGAGACAATATGATGCTTGGTGGTGCCGTGGTGGTTGTTTTTTTTTTCCTGATGAAATTGGTGTTTTAAGTTTGAACTGGCTATATTGGTAATCTGTCTGTCATTTCTGGTTTTCTACTCTGTTTTGTTTTAGATGTTGACTTTAATTCGTGACTCATCCACCTAAATGGTGGATTTTGTTCTTTAGATGACAGGGATAGTGGTATGCACTAATGGTAAGTGTAGGAATTAAGCTCGAGTCTGCACAACACGAGCAAACCCGGGCACGATTGATGCTTCAGTGCATGATGTATTTATTTGTTGGTGGTGGGAATTCAATACCAGGAAACAACGGAGAGATATCTCACACAACACTCAACTCACTTTTATTGAATCACAAATTACAAGCATAAAACAAATATAATATGCTCACTCACACAACTCTCTCTTCTCTGACTTCTTACAACTCTCTCTCTCTCTCTCTCTCTCTCTAATATAATTCCCACGCACATAAACCCACCGATTATACAGCCCAAACTTGGCCCCTCTCAACTCCCTCTCTGCCTTGCACCTCTCACACATGAATGGCCCACTACCATGTGCAAGATTAACTTTCAACAGTATTTACAAAGTAATCCTCCACCAGATAAATTAGGATTCATTGAGAGTTTATGTTTTCCCGTTGCCAACATTTTCCGGGGAGTAGCTCTCGTTTGATGGAGAAGAAAAAAAGGTAGCTCAGATGTTTTTCTAAAAAAATGTTGAGAGCCAGACAAGTAGTCTCTTTTTGCATAGTGGAGTGTTGGGAAAATCGGAGCCTCGCGCTCAGACTCGCAACGAACAAAACACACACAGGATCTTGGGATACTATTGTCACAGAAAACAAACCAGAGAAAAGGAAGAGAAAGAGGAACAGAAAAACAAAACACACAGATATACGAGGTTCGGCAACTTGCCTACGTCCCCGGGAGCCACACCAGTCCACTATGAACGAAAGAAAACGAAAGATTACAAGTCTTCTCCTTCCTCTCTGAGAAAAGTTTTCTCTTGCACTCTCTCTCTCACTAGAAACCCTCTAGAAATTTTCTCTCTCTATGTGCAACCACGCTCTTGCTCAGGAAATAATGAATACAGCAACTTATATTTATAGGCAAACCCTAAGTGATAGCTGGACCCGTCCAACCAACTTGGGCCGCGGCCCACGACCCGTCTCGGTCGCGAGCATGTCTGTCGCGCGCTACCTGCCGCGAGCTTGACTGCGTGCTTGCCTATCGCGGAACTCTCCGCGCTGGTCACGGACCTCTGTTGCTGAAAGTTGTCTGCATCCCCAACATGGAGTTCATGGATTTGGGGAAAATGTCTCTTTTTCGATCTTCGTGGTGCTTTCTCTTTTTCAATCTTTGTGGTGCTTTCTATCTTTGAGATTCGAAAGCTGAATTAAAAAATAAAAGATTGGATCGAGTACTTATAAATATGGGATTAAGCTGATTTTACACGGGCACACTAAAATTTTTTTTTAACAAATTATTGAACGGCTCAGATCATCCTTTTGAGGCCTAATGTGGGCTCCCCGTAGACTGTTTTTTGGCTGCCCACGTGATACGTGAATGTCATTACCTAAGAAATTAGTAGTAACAACTGCGGCCTAAGAGCATCCGCAATGTAATAATCAAAACTAAAAGGTTGCTAAAGTTAACAATGTTTGTTAAAAAAAGTGCTCACATTGTAATAACCAAACTTAGCAATGTCTTAACAACTCATCAAATTTTGGCCTTTGAATAATCAAAACTAACAACTTTTTGCCAATAATCAAATCTAATGATCCCCACATTTTTTCAATCAAATACACCCATCATTACACAAAACATTCTCTCTCAACAATGTTTTCAAAAAATAACTTTTAAAAACTATTTTTTTTAGAAAATTTTATAAAAAATAGTTTTAAAAAAACTGTTATTTTGAAAAATGGTTTTTTTTTTTTTTAAAAAAAAATTGTTTTCAAAAACCGTTTTTACACACAAAAAAAAAATTGTTTTCTTTTTGAAAAAACTAAAATTTTCCCTAAACTCTTTTTTTTCAAAAAAAACTATTCAAATTATTATCACAAATGTGATTCTAATTCTATAGTTTTTTTTTTGTTGATATTATTCTGATTCCATAGTTTGAGATGATTGAGCATGGTGATTTTCCATTGATGGAAGAAAAAAGAATAAATAAGCAAGAATGGCAGTAGGCATGAAAGAATTGGAGGGGACGGGGAAATAATTGGAGGGACAAACTGGCGGGAATTTTTTTTCGGATGAAATGAAGGGTAAAAGTTTGGAGGGAAGGAAGAGTTGGCAGTGGACCCATTGATTTTGATTATGGGTACAAAATGAACAATGTGAGACTTCACATTGCTAACTTTAGTAACCTTCTAATTGAATAATCAAAAGCTGACGTGGCAAGTTTTGATTATTCATTTTTGATTATTACATTGCGGATGCTCTAAGTTTGGGTAAAGCGCCGGACACCCTTCCCAGAAAACCACTTAAATGATGAATAATTATATAAGAATTAGGGATTTGAGCACCGAATGAAGGACAAAACGTATTTTTGCTTTAAAAGCTCCGAAGATTTTTCCAATGGTCTTATTTTTACCCACTTTTCATGAACTAATTCTAAATATTTTTAGTATTGCATTCCCCACCATCTTGTAGAATTTAAAAAACCCTATTTATCGATATATAATTGGTCTTGATCCAATTTAAAATGAGAAAGTTGCGAGCGTTTTATCAAAATGAATTATTTTTTGACACATTGAGGGTAAAATGGTCACATATTCTTATGCATAAATGATTTTGGATCCAAACTACTTGGGATAGAAAGTAGATTGAACAAGTTTTTTTAACGGTTCAAATCACGCGCAAATCTGAATTTTGAAGTGTCCGATACAAGCCTGTAAAATTTGGTATGTTGACCAACTTATTGCGCTGCAGACGCATTTTGATGCGCCTTAGGCGCACTCCCTTGCGCCAGGGGCGCATCCTTAACACTTAAAAACATGCTAAACTTTGAGAGCTCAACACAGATACACTCGAAATCCGATTTGAGCGTGACTTGAACCGTTAAAAGGCTTGTTAAATCTACTTTTTTACCAAAGTTGTTTTGATGTGAAAATGCACATAACTAGCAAACAAATAGATATAAGATATTCATTTAAAACGTTTGTGCCTCTGGAACATTTCGTAGCTTAATAGCTATAACACACACAGAGAGAAACTCTGTTTTTATATCATAAGTTAACCTAACAGGATTTTCCGGAGAACCACTTAAACGACGAATAATTACCTAAGAACTAGGGACTTGAGGACCGAATGAAGGACATAATGTGTACGTTTTAGCCTTAGAAGCTCTAAAGATTTTTCTAATGGTCTCCTTTCTACCCACTTTTCATGAACTAAATCTAAATATTTTTATTGTTGCAGTCCACCATCTTTTAGAACTTCTGAAACCCTATTTATCGATATATAATTTGTCTTGATCCAATATAAAATGAGAAAATTCCGAGCATTTAACCGAAATGAATTGTCTTTTGACCCACTCAAGGTTAAATTGTGTCATATTATTCTGTATAAATAATTTTGGATCCAAAATACTTGGGATAGAAAGAAAATTGAACAAATTTTTTAACAATTCCAACCACGCGCAAATCTAAATTTCAGAGTGTTCAGGACAAATTCGCGAAACTTGGTCTATAAGTCTACTTTAGTACACCCCAGCGCAATTTGATGCGCCTCAAGCGCACTCCCTTGTGCCTGGGCTTTTTGCTTGTTTTGTCTTTATATATTCAAAAAAACATTCACGTTTGATAGTTTTGCGCCTCCCCCTTTTTTGGTTTTCCGATTCGTCTCGTCAAAAATAATCAAAAAATTATAAACTATGACTTTTATCCAAATATTTGTTGAAATATCCAGGATAAAGTCCAAAAAGCTAGCTTTATCTTGGATATTCAAAAAAATATTTGGGTAAAAGTCATATTCTATTACTTTTCCAATTCATCTTGACAAGACGATCGAATTGAAAAATTGAGACACAAAACTAACCAATGCAGAAAAAAATTGAAAAAAGAAAAACAAGAAGAAGCCCAAAAAGTTTAGCGGAACGCCACCGTAGACCAAAGACCAAGGAGACGAAAAGTACCACTCGTTTTTCGCTATCACTCGTTTTCCACAGTGATATATAGAAAAGTAGAATAAACAGTCCTCGTCCCAGGGAGAAATTTCGTGGTGCACGGAGGGTACCACGTGGTGTCCACTCGTCATATTTGGGTCATCCATTGCAGTTTTGGATTGTTCAGATTTGGAGAGAGAAAGTGATGGGGTGAGAAGAGAGATAAGATTTCAATCCAAGCCCTCCAAAACTACATTGAACGGCCCAGATGTGCCAAGTGGGTACCATGTGGTACGACGTTTTTCAATTTATGACGCATACGACGCGTTTTTCAATTTTTCAATTTACAATGCGTACGACGCGTATGCGTTTTTCAGTATTTATTATTGAAAATCGGATCAAAAGCTAACTAGAGAGAGGCCAGGAGGGTAGGAGATCGAGAGAAATGGCATTGTCATTGCCAAGGTTTGCGGTGTTCCAATCAACTGTCCGGCAAAAAAACTACTTGCGCTACATGCACGAGGATGGGGAGCAACATGGGTTTCTCCAATTCAGTGGAGAGGAGATCGTGAGCCCATATTCAAAGTTCGAAATTGAGAGGGCAAAGACTGCAGGGAATACTGGATTTGTTCACATAAGATGCTGTTACAATAACAAATACTGGGTAGCTAACTCAATTAGCTCTGACTCCTTCATTATTGCAGGGGCTGATGAACCTAACGAAGACCAATCCCAACGGTCATGTACGCTGTTCGAGCCAATTCTGGTAGATGGTGAAGGAGGTAGTAGTACTACTACTACTACTGTATATGTTCGATTTCGCCACGTTAAGCTCGGGCACTATTTAAGGTCCCTGATGACCAGAGACCACTACCATGCCTGCGTATCCACTAGTTATGATAGGCGTTATTATACTGATGATCACGTGAACCATGTTATCTCCATGATGGTTATTTTCCTGGTGTCCCAGATGAGTGACCGCCCATACGTACGACCAACAGCTCCTGCTAGGCTCGAAGTTTTCGGTATCATCGATTGGGAATCGCTATTGATATTGCCCAAACACATCGCGCTCAAGGGGGACAATGGCCTATACCTCAGTGCCCAAAGGATCGACCGACACCAGCGTCTACAGTTCGCGTCTAGTGACATTGGAGATCCGACGGTTGGGAACGAGGTGTTCATCACTAAAGATGGAAGCGTCCGCATCAAGAACAATCACTTTGGCAAATTCTGGAGGCGCAGCCGTAATTGGATCTGGGCTGACTCGGATGACACCACCACCGACGACTTGGACACGTTGTTCTACCCCGTAAGAGTTGGTGACAATGTCATCGCTCTTCGCAATTTGGGTAACAACAATTTCTGCGACAGCCACAACAATTGTCTCAGGGCTGCAGTAACCACGCTTTCAAGGGAGGCACGCTTGGTGGTTGAAGAGCTTGTTATCTCAAGGAAAATTTACAATGTCAATTTTCGCCTCTTGGATGCGAGAATCTACAACCAGAAAATTATTACAATGGTAACTAAAACTGCCACTAACAATTCACAAGTATCCAACACTACAACACTGAAGCTCACCCGTAAAGAGACTAGGGAAACTACTTGGAAGGGCAGCGTTTCATTGAAGTTAGGCGTGGAAACAAATATCAAAACGGGCATTCCACTCATAGTAGACGGAAATGTTGAACTTTCGACTGAGTTTACCGGAAATTACGAGTGGGGCAAAACTGTGTCAACAGAGAACGAAGTGGAGACTGAGTACACGACCCCCGTGCCGCCAATGAGCAAGGTCACTGTAAGTCTCTTAGCAACACAGGGTTCATGCAGCGTTCCGTTCTCTTATACTCAGCGTGACACGCTTATGAACGGCAAGCAAGTTATCCATGACTTCGACGATGGAGTTTACACTGGCATCAACAGCTTCAACTTCTTCTACGAAACCAAACAAGAAAAGCTGTGATATGCGAAATGCGGTACCGAATAAAGTTCTTAGTAATATATAGATTGTTAACCACCAACCCATCTAAAAGCCTAAGCTTTTAGAGAGAGGAGCTAACTTTATTATTTGGTTTGGATTTGGATGCTTTAACACTTAGTGTGGTAGCAAGTTATTGTTGTCATTGTTGAGTCAATAAGTACTTTGATCGATCAAGGGGTCTTGTATGTGTGTTGCATTATCTCTGTTGTAATTTCTGTTTCTGGGCATTATAAAGTGTGTTTAAGTTTGTGTATATCTACCTCTCCCACTTACAGTGTGTTGGGAAAATAGTGCTATTGATCTTCTCCCATGTTAGTGGACTAACGCAGTAAACATCTTGTGTATCTCCTCTCTCTGTGTTTCAATATTGTTTCTATATTGATCATGGACGTATAGAATTGGAAATCCCTAATTATCTTCTAAACTTTTCAACAGGCTTGGTGAAACCTGCCCATGCAATGCCTTTAGTTAATTTTGAACTTGGTTTTAGCCGAGATATTATGATGCTTGATGGTTGTTTTTTCCCCGGGGGAACTGATGGTTTAAGTTTGAACTGGCTATATTGGTAATCTGTCTGTCATTTCTGGTTTTCTACTCTGTTTTGTTTCAAAATGTGCACTTTAATTGGCGCAACTCTATTGGGATTTTCCGCCTAAATCCCACCTACAATGGAAGCGCAAACAACAAAAACGAAATCACACACAAGAGAACAACACAATGCAAAATACGTGATTTTCCAAACTCATGTACATCCACGAAAGAGAGAGAAATCTTCCACTATATGAAAAATAGAGATTAAAATATGGGAAAAATGTCTCTTTTTCTATCTTCGTGGTGCCTTCTCTTTAGTTGGAGCCCGTTTTGTTGTTCTCTTATTACTCTTTGTAGTGAAGCTTACTTTTCATAACCATGGAAAACCAAAAATGATGTAGGAAGTTGGGATACAAGATTTTTTGCTTGTCTACTGTTTAAATGCTTGAACATTATGCTGCTCTGGTATCAAATTGTAGTTTCTCGTTGAAATGCAGGAGTTTCGTTTCCAACTGCTGAAACACAACAAATGGGCTCCTATTTCAGTTGGTAACTCCTATCCTACCGAGGTTCGAGTCTCATCATGAGCATTGGGGATTCAGGGTTATAAATAGCCTCTGAAATCCTATGTGGACTAAACACAGGACTGCTGTCAACATTAATCTCAGAAATCTTTTTGGCCGGCAAGAATTAGGGGTTTTTTGGCTAAATAGGTTAATTGGCTTTTCTTTTCTTTTTTTGGTCTTGATTCAATAAAATTCCGCATTTTATGGTTTCGCGTCAAATTTTTGTGGATTATTGATTCATCTCAAACAGAGCAATTGAAAAAGTAAAAAATTGCAATTCAAGCTTAATATTTTTTTGAATGAAGACAAAAACCAGCCAAAAAGCTAGATTTTTCGGCTTCATTCAAATAAATGAGGAGTGTGATTTTAGTACATTCGGGAAACTCCCCCTAGAAAGATATTACGTGTGATTAATTTGTGACACATTTTCACTTGGAGATGAAATGAGGACAAGAGGCCTTTCGGTGAAAAAGTTAGTAGTAGTAATTTCTTAACTCGAGAGACTACTTTCTCAATTGAAAGATATAGAGTATTTAAGTCATACATGAATGCCAAAAATGGACTAACAAACACGGACAGAGGGAGGGAGTAACACGTTTTTCACTTGGAGATGACATGAGGACAAGAGGTCTTTCGGAGAAAAAGTTAGTGGTAATAGTTTCTCAGCTCGAGATCCTACTTTCTCAATTGAAAGATATAGAGTATTTAAATGTTGAGACATTTTTGTCTCATGTTTGATTATACACTTCGTACACACCATGTGGTTCCGGTTCGTTAAATAAAAAAAAATCAACGGTCTGAAACTGTTGGAGTTGGAGCACCTGATCAATGGTCCGATTTTAATTGAACGAAGGGAAGTCTTTTAAACGAATGGGTGTGAAGAGAACTAATTGTTCAAGGGGTGTGTTTTTTCTAACAGAGGGGTGTAAAAGAAATTAATTGCTCCAGGGGAATGTTGCTTAAATGAAAAGGTGTGATTACTCTTCCAAGTGATGTGATTCTTTCAAGAGTTGTAACCTTTCCCAAAGAGCGCTTATGTATCTATATAAACTCCTCCACCCCAACGTTTTTTACTCCACACATAAATATCCTTCTCTCTCATAATAGTTGCAGTAGGCAAAAGATTTCTTGGAAGTCTTTCAATTTTGTTGGTTGCAATTCTTCACCCTTAGGCTTTGTTGAATCCTGGGGACGACTTTGCCTGAACCCAACAACAAACTCTATCAAGTGGGGGCAAATTACGTTCTAAAGATAGTGTCTTAAGATACGCTTCAAAGTCTTTGAATCTCATCATCTTAACGTTTTGTCCCAACAATAAATCATGACACAAATGTCGAAAACGAATGCCAAAAACGGACCAACAAACCCGGACGGAGAGAGGGAATAACACGTTTTTCAGTTGGAGATGAAAGGAGGACAAGAGGTCTTTCGGTAAAAAAGTTAAAGTTAATTTCTTTGCCGGACTACTACTTTCTTCTCAATTGGTTTGGGCCACCGAAGTTCCACCATGAATAGCTAGCATACATTTGAGTGGGGGGAAAAGCACAAGCAAAAGAGAGAAAATTAGATCAATAGCTAGCTAATCAACCAGAGGGGTTAGGAGAGAAAAAGAGAGAGAAAATGGCGTTGGGATTGCCAAGGTTTGCAGTGATCCAATCACACGAACCCCCCAAAAACTACTTGCGCTACATACGCGAGGATGGCGGGTCACACGGGACTCTCCAATTCAATGGAGAGGAGATCATGAGCCCATACGCAAAGTTCGAAATTGAGAGGGCAAAGACTGCAGGGATTAATGGATTTGTTCACATAAGATGCTGTTACAATAACAAATACTGGGTGGCTAAGTCAAGCTCTGACCCCTGCATTATTGCAGGGGCTGATGAACCTAATGAAGACCAATCCCAGTGGTCATGTACGTTGTTCGAGCCTATTCGGCGGCAGCTGCGTGGAGATTTGTTCCGGAATATTCAGATGGATGATGAAGAAGGTAGTACTAATACTACTGTTATATTTCGCCACGTTCAGCTCGGGGACTATTTGGTCTACCCGGTGGGCAGCGACGGCCAGATCAGGGCCTGCATGATAGCACAATTAGAATCCCTGACTAATTCGTTTTCTGTTTTCCATATCATCGATTGGGAATCACTGTTGATGTTGCCCAAACACATCGCGCTCAAGGGGGACAAAGGCCGATACCTCAGCGCCCGCTGGATCGAGCGACACCAGTATCTGCAGTTCACTTCCTGCGACAAGGGAGACCCTACGGTTGGGAACCAAGTGTTCGTCAATAATGATGGAAGCGTCCGCATCAAGAATGATCACTTTGGCAAGTTCTGGAGGCGCAGCCCTAATTGGATCTGGGCTGACTCAGATGACACCACCACCACCAACTTGGACACGTTGTTCTACCCCGTAAAAGTTGATGACAACGTCGTCGCCCTCCGCAATTTGGGTAACAACAAGTTCTGCAAGAGGCTCACCACCGAGGGCAAGACGGATTGTCTCAATGCTGGAGTAGACACGATTTCCAAGGAGGCACGCTTGGTGGTTGAAGAGCTTGTTGTCTCAAGGGAAATTTACAATGTCAATTTTCACCTCTTGGATGCGAGAATCTACAACCAGAGCATCGTTACAATGGTAAATAAAACTGCCACTAACGATACACAAGAATCCAACACTGCAAAACTGAAGTTCTTGCGTAAAGAGACTAAGAGCAGTACTTGGAACGGCAGCGTTTCGTTCAAGTTAGGCGTGACAACAAGTATCCAAACGGGCATTCCAATCATTGCAGATGGAAAGGTTGAAGTTTCGGCTGAGTTTAGCGGAGGATACCAGTGGGGTGAAACTATGTCAACAGAGAACGAAGTGGAGACCGAGTACACGATCACCGTGCCGCCAATGAGCAAGGTCACGGTAAGTCTCCTAGCGACACAGGGTTCATGCGACGTTCCGTACTCTTATACTCAGCGTGACACGCTTATGAACGGCAGGCAAGTTATCCACAACTTCGACGATGGCGTTTACACTGGCATCAACAGCTTCAACTTCTTCTATCAAACCAAACAAGAAAAGCTATGATATGGGAAATGCGGTACCGAATAAATCTTTTAATGTGGTAGCATGTTGTTGTTGTTGTTGGGTCAATAAGTCTGATCATGGGGTTTTGTATGTGTGTTGCAGTATCTCTGTCGGAAAGAAAGAAATCCAGTGAAGTATTGTCGTTGTTGAGTCAATTAGTTTGATCTTTAAGTACTTTGTAATTTCTGTTTCTAGGCATAATAAAAGTGTGAGTTTGTGTGTATAACTCTCCCACTTAACAGTGTGATAGTAAAACAATGTCATTTCTGGTTTTCTACTGAAGAATTAACAAAACTGTATGCAAATCATCAAGAATCAGTAAAGAACAATCAAGAAGAAGAGAGAGAGAGTAAAGAGGTCTAGAGAGAGAAAGCAAATCTGATTTTGTTTCATTTCTTTTTCGATGATCTGTTACAAAGACAAGATGCCCATATAACCCTTTACCACCAACTAATCAACTGATTAACCTCCCCCTGATTACCACCGACACAAACTAAACACTCTTAGTTAACTAAAGTTGTTGCTGACGTGGCCTACTCTTTTTGATGAGTTGAAGTGGGGCTCGGATCCTCTGTTTCATTCTCCTTTACACTCCCCTGCAAACGCATGGGAGGGTTAGCGACCATGAGTTTGGGTTAGCGACCATGAGTTTGGACTTGAGAAGCTGAAACCTGGCCGGATACTGATAAAGCCTTGGTGAATATATCAGCTATTTGAGCCTCTGAATTAATATGATAGAGCACAACCTGATAATTTAACACTTACTCACGTATGAAATGGTAAACCATCTCTATGTGCTTAGTCCTAGCATGATAAACAGGATTACATGCCAAAGCAATGGCAAACTTGTTATCACACCACAGAACATGTGGTGTAGAAGAAGGAAAATGCAGTTCAGAAAACAATTGTTGCAACCAAACTAAATCACTAGTTGTTTGAGCCATGGCCCTATGCTCAGCTTTAGTGGATGACCGAGCCACTGTGTGCTGTTATTAGGTGATCACCCATTCCACTCCCAAGCAATGTGGGACTCTATTTTCTTAACATCCCCCCTCACATGCAGCCGCATTTGAGGTCTGTTACGTGTGGCAACTTTTGGGTCTTATCATCATACACTTTTTGCTGGTCTGTCATCGTGGGGTGTGAATTGTAAATTTTTAAAATGTGAGGTGGAATGGGCTCCGCTCTGATACCATGTAGAATTTAACAAAATTGTATGCAAATCATCAAGAATCAGTAAAGAACAATCAAGAAGAAGAGAGAGAGAGAGAGAGTAAAGAGGTCTAGAGAGAGAAAGCAAATCTGATTTTGTTTCATTTCTTTTTCGATGATCTGTTACAAAGACAAGATGCCCAATATAACCCTCTACTACCAACTAATCAACTGATTAACCTTCCACTAATTACCACCGACACAAACTAAACACTCTTAGTTAACTAAAGTTGTTGCTGACGCGGCTTGCTCTTTCTGATGAGTTGAAGCGGAGCTCGAATCCTCGGTTTCATTCTTCTTTACGTTTACTCTATTTTGTTTCAGATGTAAACTTTAATTCGCGACTCATCCACCTAAATGTGGGGTCTTGTACATGAGATGGCAGGGATAGTGGTTTGCACTAACGGTAAGTGTAGGAAGCTCGAGTCTGCACAACACAAGCAGAAACAATTGATGCTTCAATGCAAGGCATATTCTTGTATTAGTAAGTATTCCCCCACCAGATAAGTTAGGATTGTTGGTGCAAATGTTGTCGAAGGCGATGAAAGAGGATAAACAAGGAGTGGAGTGAAGAGTTGCTTCAAGTTGCGTTACATGGTCGTTGTTCTTAAGATCAAATTCGCCCCACCAATTCGAGAGATCATCGGTGTGCAGCGGGTTACAGCAAAGCAGTTTCCAAGATAAAATGAAGTCCAATCTTAAACTATTGTCTAACTGCGTCACGCACTAACGAAGAAAGACCCGAACACCTTTGAATTTTGCGAGCCTGCAAATTAAGAATAAATGTAGGAGATAATTCTAGAAAGAAATAACAACCAGAACTGGTATGATTATCTCAATCCCAATTGGTAGAACCCCTTGCCTTTTATATAAGCATGGATCATGACTGTAAGCCAAATATCGCATCTCTTTGATTAATCTCAATAGCCATGTCTATTCATTTGACCCTAATAGTCATACCTTTTGGTTTAATCACATCTATTCCTTAGTTTGAATAGACAATTTTTTTGTAGTTAAATCCAATGGCCACATCTATTCTTTTAACCTGAATAGACACGCCTCTTAGATTAAGACCGTTCATCAATAATTACATTTAATATTTATTAAATATTTTGAAAATGTTTCAACAAGGTTTCGTTGAGAGTTTATGTTTTCCTGTTGCCAACATTTTTCTAAAAAGTAGCTCTCATTTGTCTGAGAAGAAAAAAGTAGTAGCTTAGTGTTTTTCCAAAAAAAATGCAAAGTTGAGAGCCAGACAAGTAGTCTCTTTTCGCTTTCAGTGAAAATAATGTGGCTAGTGAGACTACACCGCAGCATAGTGGAGTTCATGCATTTGGGGAAAATGTCTCCTTTTCTATGTACGTGGTGCCTTCTCTTTGATCGGAGCCCGTTTTGGCCGCACATGCAATTCGTGAGTCTCATTATTTGAACCATTACGAATGAGGGTAATGTTTATCCATTTATTAGGTATGCGGACATAATTGTTGTTCTCTTATTACTCTCTGTAGTGATGCTACTTTTCTTAACCAAGGAAAACAAAAATGATGAAGAGGAAGTTGGTATCTAGGATTCTTTACTTGTCTGCTGTTTAAATGCTTGAACATTATGCTGATCTGGTATCAAATTATAATAGTTTGGCTTTTTACCTGTGGGTCTTGGAAAACAGAAAATAATTCCCATTAAGGAACAACACAAATTTTATTTACCACTTACTCCACCCTAGAGTGTCATATGACTTTCATCATCTTGCTACTGCATAACCACCACTACCACCACCACAACTCTCCACCCCACGCACCACTTTCACTTCACCATCACCAAAATCACTTCACCGCCACCTCTTCACCACCACCGCTACCAAGTATGTTGAGAATGTTCTCAATTGTTTGGATTGAGAATATATGTACTCACTTTTATGGATTGAGAATATTCTCAAATTTGAAAATTCTAGGCCGCCGTCGCCACCACCACTACCGAGGTACGTTGAGAATATTCTCGATTGTGTGGATTGAGAATATTCTCAAACTTAAAAATTCTCAATTATTTGAATTGAGAATGTTCTTAATTTTTTGGATTAAGAATATTCTCAACAATAGTGGTGGAGGAGTATTTTTCCAGTCTCCCTATCCGGCACAACCTTGCTTGCCCTTCACGACCATAGATGATCAGCCGATTCTCCTCCTCCGTTATTAAGGCAAGATTTCAAAACCTGTTCATAAAAATTTTGATCTCGAAGCTCTCTTTTTGCAAGATTACCAAGGCACAGTGCAAGGATGTACTTCAAGCCCATTGTCTTATTAGGTAGGTGCTAACAAACTTTGTGCACCACACAACAGTCACAGGCATTAACCCGTTTCGTGATAGAGCTAGCTAGTGTTCCATTTTGTAATAGAGCTAGTGCTGCTCCTCCCTAATCATTGTAGCTTTATATTTAGGATTGTTTATCTTGTAAACTGCTATGCTTATATGAATTTCTTTCTATTTCTCCACCCAAAAAAAAAAAGCATTTTTTATTTCTTGTTTACAAAAAATTCTCTTCACAAATTTGAACCTTCTTGAGTTCAATGCTTGTCTCTGTCCTTGAATTTGTGAAATCCTAGTGTTGCAAAGCTGCCTTCGTGAGGGACCTGACTTTACTTTATCGACAGTGGTCTTGAAACATATGTGATTTGGAATTTTTCCCTGAAAACGAATGACAAAAAATTGTTCATTGTCTTACAATACTATGTTTGAGGCCTTCTACTTTCGAAAGCATCTACAACAACTATGTTTTTGTCATTTTTGTCCCCTGTTTTCAAACAAATTGAAGGTGACCCATTACGACTTATTGGGCTCTGAAAAGCAAGTTTCACTTGTTTTCCAGCTACTCTAATAAATTGCACTCGCCAAACCCATCTCATATGGTGAGAGGCAGTGACCTCCTTAGTGGAGGCAGATATTCAAGCCCCATGAAGGAGTGCAATTTGAGCATTATCTTATTACAGATAACATCAAGATACTCCAGTAACAGGAAAAGAGAAATACAACCAGAAAGAATAAAAAGACTTCCAATATCTTAAGCTAGTAGTCAATAACAGTAACATTCTTGCATTTTCTTTGATCCTTATATAACCTTAACTAGGGGCGTTTTTACTAAAAATTTTGGACTACAAATTATTGCATTTTGTCTTGTTACTTATACTACTCCACAACTTCTTCCTCCTTATTTTTTTCAACCCTCTATTTTTCCTTTTGACCTGCCCATATACCATCTATACAGGTTATAGGCCGGTCAGTGAAAACAACTCGACGCTTCTTTGGACAACATATACCATTCACAACTTATAGATTAGCGGAAAGCGCAAATAACCTTAGCATCTTAAACACATCAGCACAAATGAAGGGATGCTTAAAGGTTGCGTACATACTCAGCGGGGGGAAAAGTACAAAAGAGAAAATCAGATCAATAGCTAGTAATTAACTGGACGGGTGGGAGAGAAAATGGTGCAGGCGTTGCCAAGGTTTGCGGTGATCCAACCAAAGTATCTTTTTTAAGTTTAAAATAGTAATAATTCCAACCTCTTAAATGGACCTTCATTTCAGCCGGTATGTTTAATTAACACTTTCAAGATTAATTCGAGCCCAGTAGATTATGTCACAACCCTTAATATTAAGTAGATGCTACCTCGGAGTAATCTTTACAATCCCTCCTATAAACGCTTCACATGCTTACGCATGAGGTTGAGGTGGTCCTACTAAGCCAAGCCCTTGGGGTTAGGATGCTTGAAAGCTTTATTAGGGTAGAAAGATTCTCTCATTATGATTTTAATGTGATGCAAAATAACATTCACGGATTCACGACGGTTTTATTGAGGATCCAAGCCGTTTGATTTGTAAAACTCGATGCCTTGATCGGACACCGTTAAAAAATCAATCGAGATCGTAGCAAAGTAATGCACGTGGTGTGGAGCCATTCTTGCACCTGTACACACGGAAATTGGAGGAGTCCTTCTGGAAGCTTGATTTTCAAATGTCAGTAAATGACGCTTGACTCTTGAGATTGAATAGTCGAAGGCATGGGAGTGAAGAAATCAAGTCCGTTAATTTCTGAATGTTGGCAAGAACCGCATTTAACTCTGTTTTGATTTTTCACTTGCTGACACTTAGAAATTAACGGACTTGATTTCTCCACTCGCATGCCTTCAACTATTCAACCTCAAGACTCTCAGAGAGCCATTTACTAACATTTGAAAATCAAGCTTCCAGAAGGGCTCCTCCAATTTCCGTGTGTACGGGACCTACGGGTGCAAGAATGGCCCCACACCATGTGCACTATTTTTAATTTGCTACGATCTCGATTGATTTTTTAACAGTGTCTGATCAACACAGTGAAACTTTTTGTTGTGCCGCAGAGATAAA
>BPLS01016682.1:0-20812 GCA_019656275.1 Rhododendron kiyosumense | reverse complement strand
TTGACGAATTTAATAATTTGAATAAATTAACTTAAAAAGTGCATAAAATGCCTGGCCTTATTTGTTTGGACTAATATTAAATGGCCCGTCTAGAGAATATATGTTTGAAAATAAGGGAGTGTCAAAACGGTTATGGTGGGAACTGGATCTCAAATGGCTCTCCGTACGTGCAATTTTAAATCGACATCCCTTTGATCTTAATTACAACCTGATTATGTTGATCAATGAATAACTCAAAATGAGTTGGATCTGTGACTTTGGTTGGAGGGAAGAGAATAGATGTGCGCATAAACTAGCTTAATTGTGTCTCTGTTAGACCGATGCGAACAAGTGTTTGATCAAGCCCCAATAGAGGGACTGGATGTTCTTAGTGTTGGAAAATATTATAGGATATAGTAATATTTTATTTTAAGTGTGAATGAAAATTGATTTATTTTGGAGTTGCATATTTTCATTGGCACTTGTTCGTCAAAGACGGACGCGTTCTTTACGAACAGATGTGTCTCTTTATTTGGTGACTTTTCGTAGAGTTACCTATTAGCCTATATATTTCGATGCCCTCATTCATTTTCGAAGGTTGATTTTTTCTTCATTCAAGTCCATTCATATGAGAAAGTTATAAACACAAGATGGTTCGTCAGGCCCTCCAATTGAAGTGCTGCTTTGGGGGAATTCCGATCAAGTAATGCTGGAAGACATTCGTCAAATGCAAATCATGAGCACCGTAGCGGGGGTGAAATCTGTTTTAAGTACAGAGTGTCACACACAAACACTCGTCTTGATCACCAATTTGTTTATATCAATTTCCAAGTTTTGAGTTCCGATTTTATTGCACTCTTATTATGGTTTTATCACAATTAGTAAGCATATTTTTCCAACAATCTTAAGACAGATTTGTGTTTACTTTTGTGTGCATACTTTTTGAATTTGGAATCTTATGTGCCTGGAAAATTGCTTGTACATGTTTGAAAGTAATGTTCACGTATGAATTTCCATATAAATGCTCCATTCATGTTTACCGCATCCGTGTTTGATATTTGATCGTCTGATTCCATGACAATACTGCTTGAATGAACATGAACCAGACTTCAAACTCTTCCAAATGCTTTCATCTATGTGCTCATAGTGTGTTTACATGTGTTATGATCGATTCATGATCGTGATAATATTTAATAGTATGGTTCATAATTTTTGAACAGTGACGGTTCATACTAGTGTCAAACCGTAGGTGTGATTCTGTAACATGTGACCAATGGAATTGATGATGGAAATGCATCAATGAAGAGCAAGTGGTCACTTTGGCTGGAAGTTTAGTATTCATAATAAAATCACATTGAATACTTTGGTTGAAATTGTTGAAACCGTGTAATAGGCTCCGTTCCAGAACACCTTCTTAAAAAATAAGTACTTATTTCATATTTTCAAACTCAAAAATAATCTAAATGAAAAATAATTTTTCAATTTTTTTGCACCGTATTAAAGATCTCAATGAGATCTATCAAACAAGATCCATATTGATAGAAAAATTATTTTGCGTAAGCGCATAATTTTTGAGTTTAAAATTGCCTTCTTAAAAAATAAGTATTTATTTGACTTTCCGGAACGGAGCCAGTTTTTGCACTTTTGAACATTTGTGTTGCTTCAAGTTTGGAAAATGTAAGCATGCGACTGTTAGTGGTAAATGGACCCGTGGCCGCTAACAGTGATGGGCGTGCATACACTGGAACCTTTGGTTGAAAGAGTTTTTTTTTCTTTTCTCCCTAGGTTTAAATACACCTGTCTACTTAAAAAGGTATGACCCTTGGGTTAAACCAAAAAGTACATCAGGAGGAGATGTGACCCTTAGGCCCCGTTCAGTTGTCAGGAAAGTACAGGAAATGATGGAAAAATTAATTTTTCCATAACTTTCCTAGTGTTCAGTTGGCAGGAAAATTCTAAGACTTACCAATTTAAGTTTTCCTGCAGGAATTACTTTCCTGCAAAAGTGATCTTGCAAAAAACATAAGATTTTGCGTCGCGGGAAAAGGAAAATGAGTGAACACTCACAAAATTTTTCCTAAAGTTTCTTTTTCCTGACAAATGAACAACTAAACCTTAAATTTTCTTGCAAAATTCTTTTGTCAAATGAACACTCACAGGAAAATAATTTTCTTTTTCTTTTACTTCACCTCACTTCACTTTTTCTAGGAATCAATTTCCCACATAACTTTCTCGACAACTGAACGGAGCCTTAGATTCAAGCTAAAGAATGTGACTATTGTGTTTAAAGAAAGAGACGTGATCTTGCATTTACACCAAGAGATATGACCCTTGCATTTACACCAAGAGACATGACCTTTGGGCCTCGTTCAGTTGCTAGGAAAGTACAGAAAAGGATGGGAAAATCAACTTTCCCATAACTTTTGTATTGTTCAGTTGGTAGGAAAGTAGTGGAAAACTTGTTTTTAAGTTTTCCTGTAAGATTTATTTTCTTACAAAAGTGATCCGACCAAAAACATAGAATTTTGCGTCACGGGAAAAGTTTTCTTCATTATGGGGCCAAAATAATTGGCGGGTAAGAAAAAAAGTAAATGGCGCCAACACCAAAAAAATACGAATTAGGTTCTTAGAAAGACACTTTGAGATTTACGTGAACAACAACAATTTCGACTATTATGGTGCTTTCTGAGATAATTGTTTTGGAAAAAAATTGGTTTTTTTTTGTGAATTATTTATTTATTTTGTCATTAGTCTTTAATTTTATTTTGTACTAACTAATTTTCAATGAGTTTTTGCATCGGCAACTAATCAAGTATGATTGTTTAATATTTATTTATTTAGTTATCATCTACTTATTTTTTAATTCATTTGTATAGTTGATTAACAGAGAATGTCAATTTAAATGGGGGATTTACATGACCATTCAAAATATAGCAAATTGAATAGAGAATTGCAAGTCGATTTTTTCATTTCATGTTAAGGCTTTGCATTAGATAAAATACATTTTCCGTATGTGTTAATTTTGAAATATGATAGCTTATTATTTAGCTCTCAAAGTTAATTTTATTTGAAATTAGCCATGGAAATAAAAATAAAGAAGTTTATCATAAATGTTTTTTCCCGGCAAATGAACCACTAAATTTTAGTTTTCCAGCAAAAAAAATTGTCAAATGAATACTCATAGGAAAATAGATTTCTTTTACTTCACTTTACTTAACTTTTTCTAAGAATAATTTTCCGGTACAACATTCCTGGCAGCTGAACGGAGCCTTGGTGAATAAGTCACATATTTTATTTTATTTTTTTAACTTTTTGAGAAGTCACTTGGGCCAAATCTATTAAAAACGCCAAACGTGTAAATTCATGTTTTGGATTTTTTGAAATTCAATTTCAATTAATAGACCTAACGGATTAGGTCACTACGTTTGATTTGGCATGGAAAGATTTGGACTATTAAAGTTTCCACAATCTTGAGAGTTTGATAGTTATCAAACAACTACGCTCCACATGATACTTTTTAAATAAAGTGAAATTGGTTTATATGCTACTAAGAGTATCCAATGAATCTAAAAGGATACAAAGAGTGCATGGTGCACTTCACACAAAATCGTCTATTTTGAGTAAAGCGTTACTCGATTTTGAGTGAGTTACTTAATGTGGGGGTTGTCTCTTGCCGATATCTCTTGAAACACATGAAGAGATGGAGAGAGAGAGAGAGTTTTGACATTGTTCGTGTACTGTCATAAATGACAGAAATTATTTTGTTGAATTTTGAACTAATTTCAGAATTATGGGGGGAGTATATTTATTATAATTTCCACAAAGTTGAAATATGTGTTGCACTATTGGAGATGTCCAATTATACTCTAATATCCAATTTAAAATTTTAGAATCCAAAGGTGGATTTGCTTTTACAATTGAAGTGCAACAGTGAGTTTGAAATCCTCGCATATGTATAGCAAGATCTACAATGGAGTTTGATCAACTCATTAAATTAGACAAAGGGGCTAATAAGTGGATGGTTGTGCCATCTCTTAGAAGATGTTTCAATGGGGGTCCAATTCTATGCCAAAGTTATAATGTGATGGCCATCAATTGTTAAAAAGGCATAGAAGACCACATGTATGGTAAGTCTTGATATTGCAGACATGGTACCATTAAATATTTGTTCTCACTAAAGAATGAACGTCAAAAGAATTTATAACGGATCCGTCGAGTTGAGTTTTGACTAGAGAATAAATGATCATCGAGGGGAAATGAGATTAAAGCCTATTAATTAAAAGTCTCTATAACGGCAACCCAACCTATCTGACTGGAGATCCCAAGATCTAGGTTCATTGGGACAACCGAGTTGTATGAGACTTAGGAGTATCACTGTGGAGGTACCTCTCCAACTCATTCCTATGGTGAAACAGTAATGCCTGTAGCGTTTTAGGTTAACTTTGCTTTTAATGGTTCTTATACTGTGGAAATTCCAAGTGGGGTATAACAGGGTGCTCCTAATAAGAATCACCTATATGAGTGCGAAGTGGGCCGCTTCTATGAGAATTTTAAGGCTGAATTCTCTAAAGCACTCTCTGAAATCAGGGGATGTTCCAGGTCCAAAATGGACAAAACCGTAAGAACCAAACTGTGTTTAGAAACATCCTGTGTGACTACTGTTGTCTTGGTTTACACAAACGGCTGAACAATTCAAGACATCACGTTCAATAGTTAGCTAGTAAATCCGATAGTAACTCACAAGGGGAGGTTCAAAGCCAAAAGCTACCTTACTCTATACAGGTGATTTCCTATTGAACTCTCGTCATTTGCATATTACTGCACATTGTGTTTTATCAATTTCATTCATGTGGGGGATTGTTGGAAATAAGTGAATTGGAAATTGACTCCAAAATAAATCATTTAAGTTGGTTGTAATTTATTTGTCCTATGGTGGATAAATAAATATATTTGGAGTACTTGGAATTATTTGGTTTGCCGCTAAACCAGGCCGAGCGTGGCAGCGGGTTCATAAAATTCTAAGATTTAATATTTAGAGGGAATTTGTACTAATTATTTTAATTAGTTCCTTGCTTATTTGAAGTCTTTTGAATTGAATTTTGTGTTGGTTCATAGACCAACATGTGGCAATTAAACCAATGGGTGCAGTCTATGTGGCAATTAAACCAATGGGTGCAATGCTTCATTCACCTTGGCATTATACATTTGTAATGTGAGCCTAGGGAAATGGAAGTAACGTGCTGGTTCGGCAAGATAAGATTCGAACAGTGGTGTCTCTTCAGTCGAGACCACTTCAAACAGTTACGTCTTTTTCTTAACACCATTTCGAACAGTCACCATTCTTTCCGTTGGGGTGCCTACTTCTCTATAAATAGGACCCATCTCCTCCCATTTCAGTGACTGAAAAATTCCTGCATTCATAACATATATATTCTGAGAGAGTTTTGCACAGTTTTCTGGTTCGCCCGTTGAACAGATTGTAATGCTACTTCCGTTCTTCGAAAATTGGGTAATCCTGGGAGGCAAACGTTCAAGAGACCCAAGAGCACCGTTGTGGGGGACGAATTTGCTTTAAGGATATAGTGTTCTCCATAAAATACTAGCCTCAATTGCCAATTTCCGGACACCTGAAATTGATCCAGTAAGTTTTCTAATATTGTTTCTTTTTGGTGTGTAGCGAATTTCCAGTGATAAACGAATCCTAGTTCCAACACTTAGCAATGACCGCGACAGTCTTGGAGTATATATATCAAGCTATTGTGTCGAATGTTTTTTTTTTTGTTTGTTTATTAAGACCTACGCCCTCACCAAAAAAAAAAAAAACGGTTGTGGCCCCGTTGTTGTTGTCATTCGTATTTTAAAATTTCTAAGTTACGAATTTTCTATTAGTATTTTTTTAAGATCAGCAAAATAACATTTTATTAATGAGAGAAATGAGAAGGAGAATCCAACCAAATGTCCACGGCCCATCAATCCAAATAGCCGACCACCACCACCACCACACAGCCACCTCCATCAACCTCCCAACTGCCACTGGTTAACCAAAATGGAGGGACACACAGTGCAAACAAACAACCCGGTTGCCGTGGACACTCAACCCTTGCCGTAAGGCGGACCGTGGCACCCAACAATGACCACGAGGGGAGCCAACGCCAGCCCAGCCTCCCACCCACCCGATCCCCTTGCCATTAGGCCAAAATCAGAAACCCAAGAGAAATTCAACCGGAGAACGAGCAAGAGGGAGGACGGCCGAGCAAGGATGCGGTGGGGAGGGATGCCTTGAAGAAAAAAAATACAAATAATTTGGTGTAGCTTTTGATACATTTGAATAGAACTTCAAAAGTGTTTGGTTAAATAATTTATAACATAATTTATTTTAAATTGAACGTATAGGACTCTAGATTATCCTTAACAATTTTATGTATGCTCTTCGAAATTGGAATTAAGTGCTCTTTTGTCTGTAAATGATTTTTACAGTTCTAGATAAATGAAAAAAAGGCATAAATAGCTTGCTTGAATAATGTCACAGCTCTAGGTAGACTTGGAAATACTTCACTGATCAGTTTCTATTTCCTGTTGTGACAGGGAACTTTCAAAAATTTCCTAGACCTTGAAAAATATTCAGGTTTAGTTGAGTCTTGCGCCGAAAGTTTTTAGATTGTGATATCTATCAAAGAAAAGAGGGGAACAAAAATAACCAATTGAAGTTCTAGCAAACAAAAAATGTCGTTTTCATAAGTACTTTGAAGAATGAGTAAAATGTAAAGTTAAGTCAATCAAATACAGTAATATAGATAGTAGATGGGTCGGTTTTAAAATAAACGAATTACTAGTCGTTGAATATTTAATTACTCTCGCCAGAGTTAAACCTAACTAAAGGGTTCAACAATTTTGCTACCTTTCAGAAAAATAAATTGACGTAAGTTTAACATAAGTAAGGTTTTGATTCGAATTTTTCTCCCATCTATGTATCATAGATCAGCAGAGAGATTTTTATTCCTTGTCTACTCTTTGTGATCCATGAGTATTTACCATGCCGCTACATTTCCAAATAAAATCCGTTTATCATTGTGTCAAAATTCATGGTATTACATGCTGTAGTAGGCCGAAATAACGATCCTTCGGCTATTCCGAACGTGTGACCTAACCGTCCCCGAAAGACCCATTTTGGTCCGAACCATGACGTGGATATGGCTCGGCAATCACCGATGTTTGGCGGAAGCTCCATTGAAGTCAGTTGGCATGCCAATCTGGCATGCCGACGCTTTGACAGTCGGCCATCACGTTCGGCTTCGAGCGAACGTTAGGTCCTTGCTGCCAGCTCACCCACGTGGGAATGACCGACTTAGCTGTGATGATGATTATGACATCATCTGAGCGGTTACATACTTGGATAAGGATAAGATCGAGCACGTGAAGGCGCCAGCTTACCCTCTTAAATGGTTACAAAAACCTAATTTGACGACAGGGTGACGTCAATTGACGCGTGTTGTATACATGTACAATCTTAGAGGACAAGCAAAGAGAAGCCCTATGAATATCCCTTGATAGTAACCCTATAGAGGTACATGGTCTTCAACACTCAAACCTTAGTACGTCCTTAGCTTTCCTCTCTTTGCACTATACTTATCCTTGCACCGGAGGGCCATTCCGGAGATCCTTCGGTGTGGTCTTTAGTCATGCTTCCTTGTGCAAGCTAGGTGAAAGCTAGGAGCCACTCTCATTCCAACCACGGTCCCGGAGGGAGCGAACCAAATTCATCAAAGCCCCACACGTGCATTACTTTGGTATTCAATGCCACATCTCGATGACCAAGTAGAGAACTTTGAGAGCGAGATCACACCAGAAAAGCAGAACGAGCCATGGTTTACCTAGCCAAACCGTTTTATTTTAGTGTCACTTCTTTCGAGAAAATAGTACTCCCTCCGTCCCCTTTTTAAAATCCAGTATTTCATTTTGGACTGTCCCTGAATAAGTGTTCATTTTGTAAAGTTAATCGGTAAAAGTTGGTACATTTTTCATTTTGCCCATAAAAGTATATTTTATTTTGAAAAGTTAATGAATAAAAATGTAATGATGATGTAATGATGATCTCTCTATAGAGGATAAACAAAGAAAGTGAAGGTAAAAGTTAATGTGAAAGGTGTAATAATAATATTTTCTTTATAAGTTGGAGTCACGAAGCGGGACATTTAAAATAGGACAGAAGGAGTATTATGTTTTGTTTGTCATGGACCAAAGTTGTAATATTTTAAATCAATCCTTATTAGTCCCACAACTTTATCTTTTGTGGATGTAATCTTAGTTTTCAAAACAGTTATTCACTTTTTATTGGGCTCCGTTTGTTTCGATGTAAAATGTTTTTTCAGAAAATAAACTTCAAACTTTTATTTTTCGGTTTTAGTTGACACTTAAAAATATTTTCAGAAATCAATAAAATAGTGTAGAGAGGGGGGGACTTAAACGGTGGAGAGATCTGAAAATATTGGAATTGAACATGGGTTGTAACGCCCCGCTATTTTCTAAAAATAGACTCCGAAATACATTTTATTTCAAACACTTCTAGGCCCTATTTTCTCCATAAATAAATTACATCATGAAAATAAACTTAAGCCTCCTTCTAAATAATCTTGTGATGCTCTAAAATTATCAATTTTTCCAAGACCTCTCCAAATTAGTCCTTATATGCTCCGATTCAATTTCAACTAATCCGGCTCCACACCTGAAAAAGAAATTATCCGGGAAGTATACGATACAATAGAATAACAAAACTCATAAGTGGAATCAATAAACGTTAATCGACCATCAAGTCGAAGCAACAGTCACAAAGGATCTCATACCATATCATTCTCAGTACATGACCAGTGACACTCCCCCAATACCTTCCTCACCGAGTCAACCTCGACCCATTCTGGCTATTGGATAGGCTATTGGTGCATGAGTTCACTCGATCCCCGTACTAAACAATTCCATAATACTCATCCAACAATATCATATTCGATACCAATTATTCCACTTTTCCAATGATATCCACAAGATTCAACAAAGATCACGAGATAATCAAAAGGAGTACAAAGATGAGATTGAAGAAAGGATTCCGGAAGTATGAAGCATATCGTATACTACCCGGATTACCTCAGATATGCCGGCCGATTTGTCTACGAATCGATGCCATAAAATATTTTCCATACTAACCCACCAATATCCATCCTTCAAACATCACTAGCTATATATAAAATAACTCTCAAGTTTTCGTTCTCTCTCTCTCTCTCTCTCTCTCTCTCTCTCTCTCTCCTTCATTCTTCTACTTACTTGGTGGTGTGTGGAGTGGAGGGAAGCTTGCCTATTTATACCAATAAAAAGAAGAATCTAGATCACATCTAAGGGATCAAATCAAATCTTACAAAATCTTATAATATCTAAACAAAATCTTTTAATATCTAATAATAATATCCAAACAAATCTTATCATATCTAATCTAATCTCAATCAAATCTTATCAAATCTAATAAAATAAAATCCAATTATATCTAATAATCTCTGAATCAAATCTTAACAATATCTTGCAATATCTTTTCAAATCTTTCATAAAATATAACCATATCTTCTAGAATTATCTCCCATAGAATCCATTGAATTCTAGAACTATCTAATATAACCTAATAATATCTACAAAAATCTTATCAAATCTTATCCTAATCTTATCCAATCAAATCCTATCATAACAAAATCCAAATCCAATCTTATCCCAATCCAATGTAATCTTATCCTAGATTTTTTAGGATTATGAAGTAGGGCTAGGGTTTCCTAGAAAGTCTAGGTACAATCATTTTAATAAATGATAAAATAATTTTTAGTAAAAGAATTATAATAAAATGTTATAAAAAAATTGACGTGAAGATTCGGGTCGTTACATGGGTTAAGACTGATGATCGAGAAAACTGAGCAGTGAGAATTACAATAGAAGGCAGCGGGTTCATTTCAAAAAATAACTTACGAAAGATTTAAGGGTAAGTCATTTTCATCCAATTGATGAAAAATGTTTTACATATAAAATATTTTCCTTATTTTTATATAACAAACGCCGGAAAATAGGTAAAATATTTTACGCCCAAACAAACGAAGCCCTAATTTCAGTGATTGTTCAATTATTATCCATTTAACATTCCCAAAATTCAGCATGCTACAAAGCTGGAGCAAATGCCCCTTATGAATTGGCCCCAAAAGAGTTGATGACATCTAAGAAGTTCCGATCCTAAGACCTTCAGAAGAAGCAAACTTCTAAATCTTGGCCTTGACTACCCAGCCAACCCCTTGAACCTATTTGTTAGCCCTCCTATCGGGTTGGATCGACTATTTGCCTGGATTATCTAATCTGGCACTAGTTAATTCAGTATTTGGTAGGCACATATACACAGACTATTTAATCCCAAAGACAGCCTATTTACAATGGGATTAGTTATGGACACTCCAACCCTGCTCATAACTAGGTCCCATTTCGTTAAGATTCTTAGTATTTTTTAAGTATTTATTTTTTACTTTACAAGATACTCCAGGTCATTCTCTTATAATACATCACCTTTAATTTTAAAAATAAGTAAGTATTTTAGTTAATAGAACACACTCTAATCCCCTTACCTATTTACCTAATTGAGGGGAAAAAAAATTAACGGACGGTTCCTTGAACGTTTACAGAGGTAAATTGCGACCATCCAAGAGTATTTTGGACAGTCTGGACCCAAAAATTAAAATTTTGTTTAAATATAGAACGTTCAAAGCTGAAATCTAAGGTCGAAATTGTGTAGTTCCGTGAACAGTTTGTGTTATAGCGGCTTCCTGAAAGTCTATCTCTACCTAATCATCCCCCCCATCCGAAGACAAAACACCAAAGTGGATTTTCGTTCTGTCGAAACGAATAAAGGTGGACCGACTCGCACTCCTCTTTTAGGTTAAATCTTTACTTTCGACTATTTTATTCCCCCGAAACGCATGAAGATGGACAGAGTCGCCGCACCGACTCGCACTCCTCCTAGGTCAATCTTTACTTTCGACTATTTTACGAGTATGTGATTTGGCTGCCTAATTAATTTAATTGATTGTTTATTTTATTTTTACAAGAGAAAAGAAATCACCTTGATCGAAAGCGTGTTTATTTTGGACATCTTTTTATTATTATTATTTATCCAATTAGGCTCCGTTCCGAAACCAAAATAAAATCCTTATTTTTTAAGAAGGTAATTTCAAGCTCAAAAATTATAGGCTTATTGAAATCTAAAAATATACAATATGGATCTTGTTTAGAAAATCTCGATGAAATTTTTTTATACAATGCAGAAAAATTTGAAAAATTATTTTTCATTTACTTTATTTTTGAATTTAAAAATATGAAATAAACTTCTTAGTTTTTAAAACGGTTCTGAAACGGGGCCCACCAACACAAACGACCAAGCCAAATCAAGGCTGATTTTTTCTCCCCCCCATTCCTTACTAATCTCTCATCATACCATATTTTCTTCTATCCTATCCTTTTTTTTTTTGTTTGATATGGTGATCGTAGGAAAAGGTTAAGAAGATTTGAAGTCAAATTGAATTCAACGCAGTGTGAATATAGAACAAACCTGCCGTTTCTATAATGTTATTATAACCTTTGTTTATTATTATTTTTTGGTAAAAGTGAAATTGTAGCGGGATACTGTTGAAAGTCATGCTTTTTCACTACGCGGAAGAGGAGAATACAAAATGGAAAGCAAATCCGCGTAGTACCAGACCAGAGACGTGCCTTGAAAATGACTTGTTCGTTTCTTCTCTTCTTCTCACATTTAACTTTTTCGTTGGGTCAATTTGTTGTTATATGCGTCAATCGTTTCTTCTTTTCACACAAAAAAACACCACACCGTGAATCTTCTCTCTTTTTTCGCCCGCGGAACGCGTCCACGTTCTTGCTTTGTGCTTAAGCGAATCTTCTCTCTCTTTGCCCGTGGAACGCGTCCACGTTCTTGCTTTGTGCTTAAGCGAAATCACATATATCTTTGTATTCTTGTTTCGATCTCTTGTTGACTTGTTTATTCTCTACTTCATGGTTGTTATAACGCTTTCAATCTATCATTCGGCTTAATTTCATTTGATTTTACATCCAGTGTATTGTTATTACAATATGAAGAAGATTACCGAGGGGCGAAATACCATAGACGTGTTATGGTTTCTTAATCTAAGTTGCACCTTCAATACCAAATAATAATAATAATAATCAATTTGGTAGATGTGCTGAGAAATTAATAAGACTAAAAAACCTGTAATTGATTTTCTTACCCCCTTTTATTCTGTTATAAACACACTTACTTTTTCTCCTATTGTGATACGAATTTACAAAATTAACCTTTCAGTTGTATATTCTTTCTGATGTGGGACTGAGTTGGGGTCTCACAAATATAAGATAGTGTTTTTTTTCCCCCTTGCCAGACGATAGGATATTAGGAACTTGTTCTTAGTAGTTATAATGGGGGTCAAGCACATCTTTCACAAAGACTTGCACTGAAAAACCTCTCTCGCATGTGGAAGAGTAATGAACCAATCACACTATATATGCGTGGTGTTCACTAGCGGTTCCACATTCACATGTGGATGGTCACATGAACATTCAAAAAAAAAAAAAAATCGTTCATAATACATGTAGAAATTTGAGTCCAGCATTTTTTTGAACACTCGGCCCAAAAACTAAATCCACAAATCAACCAACTTAAATAGCATATTTTTGTTATTTTGTATTTAAACACTCAACTCAATATACTATGAACACCCATCAATCTAGATAATTCGTGGTTAAACACCTAATTCATTAACTCAATATTGAAAGAAATTTTTAAAAACCGAGAAGGAAAAAAAAGATTTGTTGCTATAGGTATCGTGCGCTGCCGTGTCTCTACATGTCCACCTTGTCTAAATATACTAGTAATTTTTAGTATTTATGGCACTAACTAATTCAAATTTGTTGTTGGTTTGGTTTATGAGATTATAGATAACCTTAAAAAAGAAATTCAACTATGCTCCAAAACCCTACTAAATTGAACAAATTTTCTTCACATCCAAAACTAAGATAGAAAATCTAATGCTTGAAACTAAAGAGGAAGAGCACACTCTTACAAAGGTCCACCCTAACCTCTTCACCACCATTTCTCTCAAAAAGATATTAGTAGAATAATGCACTTATTTAACATTAACTCAAAGTTCTCGTTTCGCGTGATGAATAAGTTTTTTTTTTTTTTGGAGAGGAGAACGTAAGATTTACAATTGACTTAGATAAATAAAATAAAAACTCATTGTTATGAGCTTATCTACTCGCTTGCCAAAAGAAGGTTTGGATCTATTTTTTACCTAGAACAAATTTTTTGAGTTATTGTGCGGCATAGTAGACAATTTTTATGGAATTTTTTGATTGCATTACTCATACTCGCACATGAAACTGCATTACTTGTATATATTGTTGGGCTCATATAAAGATGATTTTTGAACACCCTAATACAGAATCTTGGAGCCGCCACCAGTCGTATTCAAATATAAGATAAGCGAAAGGATGGATTTTTGGTAAATACTACTAACTTGGACCATCTCGGACACAAAGGTTCGACAAAGCCGATTGTGGCCCAACCCAACCGCTTTACCCGACAGTGTGGTATTGGGTGGAAACGTGGACCCGAGTACCTAGTATTTGGCTGGATTGAGATCTTTTCAACGATGGCCCAATAAGCCCTACCCACAGAATACATAACCAAAGAAAAATGAAATGAAAGCAAGAATGGAAACCCTAAATCAAAAAATATTTGGGTAAAAATCATAAATTTATATCCGTTTAGAATAAAATGAGAAACCATTAAATGGAGACGGAAGAAGTACTAACTTTTTAGAGCATTTGGGAAACAGATAAAACCGACCATGGGTAGGTTTGGATTAAAAAGTAAGGAGTGACTTTTTCTTTTTGGTGTGTGTCTTTATTCTAAACTGATATATCATCTTTAATTTAAAAAATAATAAATGGTGCAACCTATAATTTATCAAATGTGGAGAGTAATAGATGTTTGGACTGCAAGACTAGGTCTCTGAAATGGAGCATTTTATTCATTAAAAATTTTAATTTTTTTTCACAAATCAACAGAAATATCAATGTGTTTTTTCAAGTTGTGAGGAAAGTTTAAGTTTTCTAACAAAAAAAAAAAAGAGTACATTTTTTTAAAGGCCTAAGTTTGCGATCCGAATATTTATCTAGGCTCCGTTTGTTTGGATGTAAAATATTTTCGGGTAAAATATTTTACTTATTTTCCGGTGTTTGGTTGTGTAAAAAATAAGGAAAACATTTTATATGTAAAATATTTTCCATCAATTAGATGAAAATAACTTACCCTTAAATCTTCTATAAATTATTTTCCAAAATGAACCCGTTGCCTTCTACTGCAATTCTCACTGCTCAGTTTTCTCAATCGTCAATCTTAACTCATGTTCAATTCCAATAATCTAATATCTTTACATCGTTTAAGCCTCCCATCTTTTTCTCTCTACACTATTTTGTTGATTTCTGAAAATATTTTCAAGTGTCAACCAAATACCGAAAAATAAAAGTTTGAAGCTTAATTTTTAAAAAAATATTTTACATATGACAAATATTTTAGACTGTAAAACATTTTACATTGAAACAAACGGAACTTAAGGCTCTGTTTGGAACTTGTGGAAAAGAAAGGAAAGGAAAGGAAAATTAAAAAATTTTCCTTTCCATTGTTTGGTTTGAAGAGAAAGAGGAAAGAAAATAAGAATTTTGAGTGTAGTGAATAGTAAACTTTCCCTCTCATTTTCCTCTCATTTTCCTTCTCTTTTATTTTCCTTTCCTTTCTTTTCCTTTCCACAAGTTCCAAACAGAGCCTGGGAGGAGTACTCTTTTTTTTTCCCGGAGCATTTGGGAAACCCGAAACATATAAAACAGAGATTTTCCGACGCATCGGACCCATGTAAAATACGACGTCGTCCTCCATAGTATATAGTATAGTATATAAATCGAAAGCCCATCCCAAATTTTCCTGCGGCAGTCGCCTCTCTCACAAACCGGCTAGGGTTTCTCTCACTCCCAAGTATGGCCGAAACTCTATCTAGGGTTCTTCCTTTCTTCTTCCATCTCCATACAAACACGTCTCTACATTTCAGTTTCCATGATTCTTCTGCAGTAACAGTACTTAGATTTATTTTTTGCATCTCTACGCGCGGCCCTTAAGATCGCCTTCCACTTTCACCCATGGAAGCGCTTCGAGTCATAGCCGCGCCACATCGACGCTCTCTATGCGCACGCATACGTATACGTCTTACTTGTACGTATGTGTGTGTGTGTATTTTGGGGTTTTTCTCATTAGGGTTTTCCTTTTGAGACCCCACTTGCCCGCACCTTCGCTTTTACGAGGCATCTCAAACTCTTCTGGCTCTGAATCTTCTTGTTTTCGAGACCCTAAAGATAAGATCAAAGGTTTTTGCTTTCGTTGTTATCTTTAGGTGTCTTGGTTGATTTGATTTTTCAGTCCAGAAATTTACTTAATTGAATGCTGATTTTAGGTGGGGGCACATCCAATTCATGCTAGGGTTCTTTATCGATATGTTTTTTCGAATTATTTTTTGTTGGGTTTTTGTAGAATTAGCTGACCTCGATATGCTATTTGTTTTTAGGGTCCGGATCATTGGACTGGACCAGACAGTCCAGATCGGTGCCGCCCTTTGGTATAATCAATAGTTCGGATTTTCTCAACAATTTTTACCAAAAGAGCTTCAAAATACATCCAAACCATTGATTAGCAAAAGAACGGTACTGATCAGGACTGTCTCCTCTAGTTCGAGACATGGACTGAGAGAGGATCCATTTCCTTGATTTTATTGTGGGATTTGATCTATCATCTTACTTGCAATACGTGTAATTGAATATTTTAACTATGCCTATGCGAAATAAGGACTGTTTGAGAAAATATTTTTTGTTTGCAGTTCTATTTTTGTGTTAGAAGGGAAAAGAAAAGGATGGTGGCAAGAATGATGAAACAATTAGATGTCTGAATGGAGTTTTCCCTGAACGAAAATTTCGAGGCTTATTGATATTCTGACATTATCACAATTCTCTATTTTTCCCCTTGTTTCTTTTCTTCTCTTGATTTCTCTTTTGATGTTGGAACCCTTTAGATGAGCAGTTCTAAAACTGAAATTACATTTGGCAAGGTGTGTTTTTTTGGTAGTTGTATTTTTTTTTAAAGAAAATGGAAAAAGAAAGTTTGGTGGCAAGAATGATGAAACAATTAGATGTCTGAGTGGAGTTTTCCCTGAAAGAAAATTTTGAGGCTTATTGATATTCTGACATTGCCACTATTTTCCAAAATTTCTCATGGTTTTCTCTTTTGCTGTTGGAACTTTCGTTGATGAACTTTTTGATAGGGAAATTAGATTTGGCAGATTTGTGTCGAACTAATGTTATGCAGTTTTCGAGTGGTTTCTGTTACTCGAAATGCCATAGTTGCCAAATTTTATCGTTTAATCATTTATGATCTTATGCGCACTCGGTTGGCAGAAGAATGATATTTGGTAAACTAGAGGAATTATAATGGGTAGTTGTAAATGTGGATTAGAAACAGGTGTAGGCGGTGAAAAGATGGTAACTTCAAGAAATTTTTTTGGAAACTCATAGTTTCTGTTCCTAGAAATTTCCATGCTCCCTACTTGGGTCTTCAATTCGTATTTTGGGGGATAGAAAGGAAAGGCAAATTGTGGCAAGAATGATGAAACAATTAGATGAGTGAATGGAGATATCCATGAACTAAACTTTCGAGGCTTATTGATATTCTGACTTTGCCCTCCTCTCTAACTTGTCCTGTATTTATTCCCCCATCCTTGGATTAGTTAGCTTATGTTCTTGAGTTTGATTTCTTTCCGACAATTAACTATGCTAGGTACCTAAAAATAGCACTGATGTAGCACTCCGTCCATATCGGAAGTTAATATGGGTGATCTTGGGTATATAATAAATCATATAAGCCACTATTAATGACTTGAGAGTAAGCATTTTGTGTCATTTGGTTAGGCTCCAACAAGTTATCGAGCCAGTGGTCTACATGGGGCATTCTAGTTGGTATCAGAACTTGGTTTTGGTTTTTACACTTGCATTTGTCATTGGATCCCCTGAGTTGTCTTAGTGTATCAGATGTGATTTTATTTGTTCAATTTCGCATCTAACTTATGGTTTGGTATGTTATATTCCCAAGCTCAGGGTACGTATCCTCCATGACATACTGTGAGGTCTATAGTTTTTGGCTGCGTTGGAGCCACTTTTACTATTAGTGGTCGTGTGCACTAAATATTTTGTGGTCGAGCTCTGGCTAGCCTAACAAATTCTATAATTCAGTTACAAACAGTTAAATCTCGATTCTGAAGCACTCGCAACCCAGTCATTCAAAAAGTATCCATCATCTGAAGCACTCGCAACCCAGTTATTCAAAAAGTATCCATCATCCCATTCACTCCAGTTACTTCAGTTGACCATTATTAAATCCCACAATTGTTCATCAAGCTATTCAGACCTTGGTGAGATTGTTCACAAGACAGCAGGACGTAGATGCAACAGAAGTCCATAACTCTGGATATAATTTCAATTGTACAGTGTTGGATAACTTTTGAAAGACGAACCCTCAATATCTCATGGGGTTAGATAAACCACCTAATGCCGAAGCTTGGCTGTTGAGAGTGGAGAAAATATTAAATCTTGTGGGCTTTTTTTTTTTTGGGGATTGTTTTGAGAGACAAAAGACAGTCATTGGCAAATATTTTTTTTTTGAACTGGTAAACATGTATTCATAACAAAAAGAACTATTACAAAAGACACAGAGGCGTCCTTTGATTTCAATGTGTTAATGTGCTTTTTTGCGTGTAGTAAGTCTTTGTTACTGTTGTATTAGTAGTTATAATCATTCTATTCATTAATGGATTTTTTGCTCTTCCACTAAAAAAAAGAAAGAAAGGACACAGAGGTCCCAAAATACAAATGAAAATTGGGAATTCAATGTAAGAACCCACCGATCCTGGAGGTGGGTGGATGGATCAAGATCTGAACCAATTGGAGCTCATTTCTGTCGTAGTCGTCGCTGCAAGATGCCTCCACCGATGTCGATGAGTAGCCCTGAAGTCTGTCGCCTACATCAATCGGAACCAGGAACCAAAACATAGACTTGGTTTCCCAAATATGAGCCACCACAGTCCAAAAATAAGAGAGGTGCTACGGGCATATCACTCCAACCACATTTCAACTACACCCTTCTCACATATAGATCATGCCCGTTTCAGTGGGATCTACCTGTATGTGAGGGGTGTGGTTGAGATGTGGTTGGAGTGATGTGCCTCTAGCATTTTTGCAAAAATAATAGGGAAAGTGGGAGATCTTTTCTTCCTAAGGAGAGAGTCAACTATCTCATAATCATAGATATTAGAAAAGAGGAGAGGAGAAGAAATTGGAGGGGGAAGAGATGAAGGAACAGCCTGGGGAAGGTGAAGCATGAAGAGGGTGCGGATGTTGGGGAGAAGGATTCTCTCTCTAGAGTTTCTAGAAAGAGTGGCTCTCTAGAGTTTTTAGAGAGAGTGACTCTCAACTCTTCTCAACTCTTCTATCATGGTCGACTTATAAATTGGAAGGCGGGGCAGGGCAGAATATTGCTGATGTATGCCTAAGTAACAATATAAGGGTAAGGAGTATGAATTAGTTTGGAGAATTTTTAACAACTTTGATGGTAACTACAAACAAGGGTGTCAGTGGCTCAATATTAACACAAAAAAAAATTTGCGTTGATATTTAGTTACTGACGCCTTATTTTAAATTGTGAAATTACCTCCATCACTCATCTCTGGTTCTCTCCCTACAAATCTTCAATAACTTCCTTTATCTCTGATTCTCTCCTTACAAATCTTCAAGAACTTCCTCTCATCAAAGATCTCTTCCTCTATCTTTGATCATTTCTCTAAAATTTTCACTATAGTTTGATTTTATGGGAGCTGCATGCGGTTCATTTGAAATCCTTGACTCTCGAACCGCGCCGTCTACATTGTCGTCGGCAGAAGGCCTTGGTGAAGCAATTGTTAATATTGATCTTGAAGATTTTGACATCTTTGGTGACAATGGTATAAGTGCTACTATGGGGGGTGCTATTGCGGTGGGTGCCAGTTGCTCTAACCCAATTGGAGCACAAAATTCAGGAAAGAACAAAGATAAAAATAGGCAAAGGGAGGAACTAATTGACGGGTTGACTATGTTTGTCGATTCTGTAAGGGAGATGTGGGGTGATTCAAATAAAAAATTGGAGTTCATTGGAAAGAGTATGCACATGATCTGGCTTCCAAGAGGGCTGGCTACCCTAAATGATGAGCTCCAATGCTTGCCAATCACTGTGGATGAGAGGTTGGATGTTGGCGAGATTATCTCGCATGATGCTACTAAGTTGGATATGTTCTTAAACAATGATGCCAAAGATAGGTGGGTGATGAGGATTCTTGCTAGAGGGGGATAGGAATTGCTCCCCTCGTACTTCTCTTTTGTGAATTGTATGATATTCAGTCTTGAACATTTTCATACTTTTGACTATGCTAGTGTTATGTTAAGCCAAGTAGAATGGTGCAGCAATTCAAATGATACCTTGGCAACTTTTGGGTGTGCGAAACAGTTTGTATTGGGCACGTAATGACTATGGTTGAGCCTTATTAGGTTAATGGCTATGGTAATGACTTTTTTATATGTAGCACTTGGTTTATGCTTATGCTTATTATTTCTAGTGTTTGGAAGAGTGGAAAGTTGGGTGAGTGAGGAACTCACCTAGGCGGCCATTGATCATAATTTACTAATTTACTGTGACTGTGATATTTTTTTTAAAAAAGAACAAAAAAAACCAACTATTTTTTTTTTCAAGCATTTGAAGATTTTGTGAAATTCATAGTATGAATGGTAAGTTAGTTTAAAAAATTATATAACAGATTATATAAGAATGGGTGGGTTTGTAAATTGTTTTAGGGGCAATATAGTCAATTGAACTGCTAATCCTTGTCAAGTGGGATTCAAAACAAACATGGGATAGGAAGGATTAGTTGGGATTGGACTTGTTCATCATGTAATCCCATACGCAAAACAAACATGGGATAGGGAGGATTAACTACCAAAATAGTCCTTGGACCATTTAGTACAAATAATTCCATAGCTATAATCCTTCCTAATCCAATCCCTCCAATTAAACAGGGCCTTAGGGAGCTACTATTGGCAACCATGGATTGATGTGACTGTTCTGGATTATGTTGAACTCAGTTTATTTTCTGTTTCTACATTTGTTTATGTAGTAATATATTTATCTGAATTCTTAGGGAGATCTGGTTTTTTAAAGGATGTTCAATGCTTATTAGACGTTAATTGTTGTGACAGCTCCGATTCCGGCATTGTGGTTCCAGGCGGCTTTTCTTTTTTGGTTTTATTGTATTTTATTTTATTCTGTTAGTTTCTGTATTTGGGGACCAGTATAGTATCCCCTCCTATTATATTGTGTTTGCTTTGATTGGATTTGTTATTATATTGGAATGATTTGGTTCAGTCAAAAAATAGACTTTAACTGCTGCTATTGGTAACCATGGATTAATAGTCCTTCAAAAAAAAATTGTGAAATTCAGTCTGGTTTTGATTTTTTAATTCCTGGTGGAATATATTTATCATCAAAGTTTTTAAAAGTGCTCTGAATTAGTTCCCCTTACCATTATATTATATTGTTGTTAACCGTACGTTACCAATGTTCCGTCTCAGAAAA
>BPLS01016680.1:0-28408 GCA_019656275.1 Rhododendron kiyosumense | reverse complement strand
ATATCCAATTAAGCTGATTTTTTGCATAGTTGTTCTACTCGACGAGCCCTACGAAGTGAACGCTTCCGATTATCGGAGCGAGACCTAAGTGGGCCCAAATTTGGGCACAACAGCACGCTGCTGTCCCAAGGGGACAGCAGCCCCCTGCCTCCGTAATTATTACTATATATATAATGCTATAATGATGGAGTAGTCCAAATTTTGTTGATCATTAATTGGGACACAGGGACAAACAACAATCATGGTACATGGTTACCAGAACGGAAAAAAAATAATTTCGTGGTACATGATTCAGGTTCAAGTACTGGGGTTATAAATTTATATTTGGACCAACCACTTTAAAAACTTAAAAAAGCTTTTAATCCCAAAATACCTTTCTGGAAAACCGTAAGTTAAATTAAGAAGAGGGATAATTGTCCCAAAAAATACCTGTCTATGACTTTTGTTCTGTTCGAAACCGTCCGGGGGCTGACTTATGTTTACAGACTGCGATGTTTTGACAACCGGCCAACCTTAATTTTTTCCTAATCAGATTTATATTGCTTCTATAAAATTTAGCTGCGTATATTATATGTCTGCGAAATGAGAGAGTAATGAATTATTCAAGTTTGTTTGAAAATTTAACTGATTGAAAACCATCTGATTTTTTTTTTTGAACCGCAAAACCATCTGATTGTCACACTTGTTTGTCGTAGGTGATGGATCCAATATTTGATTTCTCGCTTGGTGGGGAACTTGAGGATGATGTTGTTGATATTGAAGAACTTGAACTTGAAGGTAATGGTAATTTTGTTCTGTCTACTGTTGCTGATGTTGTCGATGTTGAAGATCATACATTAGATCAAGTAGATAAAGTTGGGAAAAAACGAATGAAAAGAAAGCTTTGACCAGAAACGCCTAGGCCTCAACCCAAAAAAAGAGCGATATAGATCTCCTACCTAGGATCACGTTGAACAAATAAAAGAGGGCAATGACACATGGGGTGAGTCATGAGTGTAAGTATTGCGAGAAAAGATATGCGGCTTATAGTAAAAAAATATGGCATTAGTAATTTGAAAGCTCACATCCCCGTTTGCCCGTTATATCCTCTTAGAGACCGACATGGACAACAAAAACTTTTATTCAAACCCAACGAGAGGGGAGTTTTGACGATGTGACAAGTGTATTTTCTTTTGACCAAAAAAAAGTGTATTTTCTTTTGACGAGTGTAAGAGAGCTCTTGCAGAAATGGTGATTATTGATGAACTATCGTTTAGGTTTGATTGAGGGGATTGGGTTCGGAAAGTTTTGTAAGGTCATGCAACCAAAGTTCGCACGGTCCCTTCTTGCCAAATGATTACTAGAGAGGTTGTTGCAATTAAAGACTACAAGAGGGAGAAATTGAAAAAATTATTAAAGGGCCGTAGGATTAGCCTCACGACCGATACATGGACATCAATTCAAAACCTTAACTATATGTGTCTCATTGAAAATTTTCAGCTTCTCTTTTTGTCACATTCAATGTGTTCTTTCATGAGTTGTTTGAGGTTAAAACCCGTATAAATGAATCAATCCTCAACAGAGATCCTTTTATGTCTAAAATGGCAATTGAAATGAAAAGAAAAATTGAGACGTATTGGGGGGATGTAGAGAAATTCAATTCCCTACTTTATGTGGCGGTGGCACTTGATCCCCGATTTATGTTAAGGTTGGTGAAGTTTTGCTATACAAAATCCAAAGGGAAGTTGGTGGGTGAGAAAATGGAGAAACAAGTGAAGAATATTTTGAACAAGTTGTATGATTCTTATGAAAAAGATGGCGAAGTTAGACAAAAGGTGCCTAGTGCAAGTCTAATGCCGAGAGTAATGGAGGAGAATGAGGATTGTGAACGTCGCTTGAATTTAGCTTGCGAATTTGACACTTACTTGAAAGAGGAGTATTCTAGTGTTTGTTCCTCGGAGGTAGACAAGTACTTGGGGGATTTGTGTGAACGTAGGGACAATCCGGATTTTGATATCTTGGTATGGTGGAAGAACAATTCCAACACGTATCCAATCTAGTCAAAAATAGCACATGATGTATTAGCCGTGCCTGTGTCTACCGTTGCTTACAAGTCCGCCTTTAGTACGGGTGGTCGCGTACTTGATCCATTTCGAAGTTCACTCTCACCGTCAATGGTCGAGACTCTTGTATGTACCCAAAATTGGCTTCTAAGCACGGTTCCAATCTCTCTTCGACAGTCTATGGATAAAGTTGAAGATCTTGAACGGGGTAATTTAATTTAATTGATCTAGTCAACTTACTATTTAGTTTTTTCTTAGTATTGTATTGAATTAAGTTTTTTTTTTGTAAAACATTTAACATTATGTTATTTTGTAATATTTGAAGTTTTCAATTCTCTTTTAAATTTTTTTTTATGTAACAGGTTTGTTCAGTTTAGACATGGAATTGGGAGCACTATAGACATTAGACTAGTTTTTTTTTGTTTTTTTTTATTTTATTTTTTATGGACTTGTGTGTTTGGCTAATTTAAATTATTATGGACTTGTAGTTTTAATCATGTTGGACTTGTAATTTTGGTGGTAGTCTAAAGTCTAAACTTGTAATATGGTGCTACACTTGTAGTAATGTAGTTGTCTGCCTAATAAACAGTACTGGACTAGTGGTGGATTGGTGAGAAAATGGAAATGTTATGTGGTTGTATGACTGCTGAAAAAACAGGGGAGGAGAGACTAGAGAGGCTGGTTGCTCTCTGGAATTTGTTTTTGTTGCTGTGTGGTCAGGGCCGGCCCAAGTGCAAGGCTCAAGAGGTTTGGGTCTTGGGCATCCCAAAAATTACAAAATTTAGGGGCACTCCAGTTATATGTTATATATAAGTTTTTCCGTGGCTTAACACAAAAGACATTCTGGCCAAGTGGTGTTTGTAACTAGAATTAAAGCACGAGTTTCCTGGTTTGAAACCCCAGCCCTCTGTTATTTGCACTATTTGTTTTCCCTCTGTAAACCATGGACTCTAGCTTGCATGTTTTTGGCATTTGTTTTTCCTTCGTGTAAACGGTGGACTCTTGCATATAATATGATGACTCTTACTTGTCAAAATATATGATGGATCTTACACCTCTTATATTTTTAACTACTTAAGCATAGTGACTCAAGATCAAAGTTCAAACGCACCATAAATGTTCTGGTAAGAATTTTTGGTTTGTTTTAATTTTTCTTTTAACTTTGAATATCAAATTCACAAATAAAACGCACCAATATTGTGATTGTTGCTGAAAAAATTGCTAAGTATTAACTCTTTGAGGGCACAATTTTTTTATTACGCCTTGGCACTAAAAATCCTTAGACCGGCCCTGTGTGGTGTGTGCAACTATGCTTCAGTCATTCTTTGATCTTGATTTATTTTTTTGATCAAAGTGCTTGATCACGTTGGTTGAAATTTGGAAATGTGTTTTTTTCTGTACGTAACTGTGGTTGGATTGGGAAATGTAGAAATATGAAAAACAAGGCTTGGATTGGGCGATGGGTATGGCTCAAAATTATTATGAATCCTTGGGCCATTTGGCCTGCTGAAAAAGTTGGAAAATTAGCCCAAAATAATTGAAGAAGTAATAAAATAATGGCCCAAAAAAAACAAAACCGGCCCAAAAAAATGCCCCAATCCGACAACCTGTCTGAACCCGACCAACCCAACCAGAAAACGTTTCGGTCGGAGGCCGACTAGTTGTGTGGTCGGGTTCGGATGGTCATATCTGATCAATCAGACAAAATTCAGATTGGATCCCACCTGTCCCAAACCCGCGGGATGGACAGCCATGCCCCCTTCTGGAAAAATTTGTGATCTTATTTTATTTTCTAGAGTTATTTTATTTTATTAGAAAAGTAAAGACGCTTTACCCACCCAATCCAGTTTGTGCAAATTTTGCCATTTCCAGGCTTTAATTAAATAATAATAATAATAATAATACTCCACTATTGATTGTTAATAGCTGGTGGTTCGTTTTTTCTCAATGTTGGAGTATGTTAGTAGGAGTAGTTTTTTTTTTCTTTTCTTGTGACTGTTTGTGTTTATCCGTTTCCAACGCTTTGTGGTTACTCCAGCCATTGACTCTTATCTAACGTAACGACAATTATCATTCAATGTTGGTAAATAAATACGATACGAGAAATGAGTTGTTACTCGGATAGACGACGATCTGGATCTTTTTCCTATCCTCCTCAGTCCTCAAGAGATTCCCAAGAAATTACTAATCCGGTTTGGGAATCAATCCAACGTGCTACCCCAATAATTGGCCAGTGGACTACTTCCTTACTCCAACCTGAGAACTCAACTCCGACGAAATCACAAATAACAGTAGATGACGACCAGTTTGAGGAGATTTCCAAGGTTTGATTTCGTTTCTAAATTTACCACTACTAGTTGTAGTAGTAGTCGGAGGGGATTCTCAACGACGACGTCGTCCGGCAGCAACGGCGGCAGTTGTACTGAATACGCTCTCACTCAGCAGCAGCAGCAGCAGCTAGAGAGTGGAAGTACGGGGAAGTCGATTAACCTCTTCTCTGCCATCAACCAAGCCCTTCACATCGCCTTAGATTCTGATCCTCGGTCGGTATACTTATTAACAACCTACAACTCTCTCTCTCTCTCTCTCTCTCTTGGATTATTTGGAAGATTCTAGTTGGAATTTCTGGTCTCTGACTGATCGTGTGATTTCAGAATTTGATCTTCTTCTTTTTCTTTTTCTTTTTTATTATGACTGGTCCAGTCAGCTTACCCGCACCTCCACTAATTCCAACCCGGCCGTTAAGGACCAATCCCTGGCGCTGAAATTAAACCTTTAGTAGCTCAAAGGTTTTTTTTAGATGGCAGTAGGAGATTCCGAAATTTGATGTTATTTGTGATCCATCTATGAAAGCTAATTTCTGTTTCTCTTGGAGATTTTCATCTGACCTTCCAATTACAGTACTACTTATTTTTTCCACTTGCTGAAGTTCTTCTAATCAGGGAAGCAAGTTGTGAATTAAGATTTCATTTCATTTCCAGAGATGGGGCCTATGGATAGGGATGAGCTACTACAACCCCAATATTAAGTAAATCATTCTTACAAACTTCTAGCTATCGGTAACACGCTGTTAACTGAAGTTCACAAACTAACGGCTTAATGTAACTAACTCACTTCCTTTACAATCAGTACGAGATATTTAAAGAACCCTATCTATGGGTTTCTTTCCTCTTGTATGTGTAGCGCCTTTCCCACTGCCAAGGCACAAATGTTGTAAGTATTTGGAAGGGCCCGGTCAAACCCGCTTGACTCGAAAAGCAAATCCCAATCCATAACCCAATACTAAGATGGAAAAGAGGAAATACGAGCGCTCTTAAAACTTGTTTCGTCATTGCCTGTCTTGCATTGTTTCCATCATTCAGGCTCGCCAATACGCTTCTCTACCACCTCTTCTCTACCACCTGGAATACGCTTATCGACTCCCTCCCAGGTACAGTAGCTTCAAACAGACAGTTTACAATTATTTAACTGTACGACACAGTAGTTATGAAAACATTCGCAGCTTGGGTTTTGCGGATTCTAGTTGGCATAAGTTCTTATCACACATGTTTAGATTCGTGTTCGAGAGTTGAGAAGTACATAAGAAGGAACAAACACCATGAAAATAGTTTTAACAAATGCCTAGAAGGATCTGATAAGCAGCTGCTTTTGCAATACCGAAACTCTAGATTTGCGATGGTAACATGTTCTTACTTCTTACTAGATGAACTGAACTGATACCTGTGTGCATCTGCTAAACAGCTAGTTTTCGATACCTGTTCTTTACAGTGCTTATGTATTTGGAGAAGATGTGAGCTTTGGTGGAGTATTTCGATGCACCACAGGATTGGCTGATCGATTTGGTAAACAGAGAGTTTTCAATACCCCTCTTTGTGAACAGGTAAACCCATCTTAGAGGCTTTCCTTTATGGTTTGCTGGTATAACTTTCAAGTCCTAAAATTTAAACACTAACTTGAGTGCTAGAGAAAACCTCAATGAGAACCCCACACTTGATACCTAGGATCTCTTTCTCTCATAACTGCTGTTGTTTGAGATTGTTGTATTTTGTAACTTATATGCAGGGAATTGTTGGATTTGGGATTGGTCTGGCTGCAATGGTAAGCCCATACTTCTGTAGATTCATTGTATAAGCTTCTACATCAAAACCTCCATTGAGATCCTATCATTTCGTTCATCTTTTCTGGATATTCAAAATTGATAGCTGCAACTTGTGTTACTTCACATGGTAGGGAAACCGAGCTATAGCGGAAATTCAGTTTGCCGATTATATCTACCCGGCATTTGATCAGGCATGCGTCATCCCTGGTGCTAACTTCTAACTAACAACCCTCTCTACTAGAAGTTGGCTAACTGAATTTCTGCTTCGTAGATTGTTAATGAAGCTGCTAAATTCAGATACCGGAGTGGCAATCAGTTTAACTGTGGAGGTAATTTGCTGTTGAATTGGAAGAATAAGGTCAAAATTTTCATGTTTGCATTGATGTGGAGGATTATATATGATTTCTCAGGTTTAACCATAAGAGCACCTTATGGAGCTGTGGGTCATGGAGGGCATTATCACTCACAATCCCCTGAAGCTTTTTTCTGCCATGTTCCTGGCATCAAGGTATATTACCTTCGCCAAAGATATAAGATTTTCTTTTCTATGCTCATTTCATTCCTTCTCCAGAATGAGCAAACACCAACTAGAGCACTTTCTAGTTATCATGGTCTGTTCATTTGGGGGTCTCAAAACCCCTACACACGGTCCCCAATAAATTTTATCTCTCTCTCTCTCTCTCTACTCTTTGCTCTTAAAAACCTCCCTCAATACCCAAAACCGAAAAGGGTCATGTCTTAGAATTCTAGGGCGAGGAGCCCAACCCATAAGGAGGCTTTACAGTGGCATTCTAGTGGGAAAGATGAAGACTGCACACAAGAATACTGCACACAAGAATTTTGTAGACTACCATGGACAAATAATGCTTGACATCCCACCAGATGAAGGACAATAATGTCCGTGTATTTCTCTCAAGATCGGGCAAAAATGCCATGTATTAGGGAAAAAAAAAACATCGCAAAATTTGTCATGAGGTTGGTAATATCTATATGACGAAAATTATACTTCTGTTTGATTTCCTATACATAACTAGAAGCGTTTCCCATTTTTTATTGAATAATAATCTTGTTGAGGTGAGCCTAGAGCCTCATAAGGTAAGAAAGTGCTGGCCAAATATGTTATTGTGGGGACCTTGAGCCTTTGGGAATCATGGTAGGCATGAAGATGATGCAAGACAAACGCAAGCAGAGAGGGAGAGAGATTAACCGTCCTCCTTGTAAAGATCTGTGGCTGTGAGGGAGTAGCCTCAGGATCTGTTATGCATGCAGGAGGTTGTTGCATACTAAAAGGTTATAGTGGAGTTGGGCTATGGGTTGGTTCCCAAACCATAGACCAACTAACTCACCCTTGCATCATGTCTCGTGCTTGGGACAAGTGGCAGATCCGAATTGGCTAAGCTACCATGCTCAGACATCGGGTGTTGTATGAAAGAGCTGCAATGGTTAGGAATCCTATGCAGGCTATGTAGCTCACAGTGTCAATATTTAGTCAAGTGGAGTATTGGTCAGGGGCGGTGAGGAGAGGATGAGTGGAGTCATGTTAGCAGGGCCTGTGCGGTGTGGATGAGTCTGAGAGGATCTGACCAGTAGAGCTGTCCGAGAGACTCCACTGAAGTTGAATACTGGTTCAAGCTGCTTGAGCTACTTTGGATGACATGGTTTGCCATATAATAGATCCAAAACTTTGTATCTGTGATGATGGGTGATTTCTTAACAAATGACTTGATTTTTTTAGCAACTCTCAAATGGCATGATGCTTTCTCTAACTGTTATGATGATGGATATTGAAATTGAGTTATGTCAGTTTTGACCATGTTTATGTGATTAAAGCACAAGGCAAACTAAAATGCTTTTATAAAGTTCACATTGAGGAAAGTTGGATTTGGTATGTTTTCTCTTTGTACACAAAGCTGGTTGAGGGAACTTGTCTTTTGGACAAGTAGCGTATACAGGCAGTTTCCAAATCTCTCAAAGGTAGTTTCTTTGTAGGTCGTAATTCCAAGAAGCCCAAGCCAAGCAAAAGGGTTATTATTGTCATGCATACGCGACCCAAATCCTGTTGTATTCTTTGAACCAAAGGTATTGCTGTATTGCACTGTATTATGTTAATTTCTTCAGGTCATTTGATCCAATCTTATAAATTGAGACTTTTAAAAGATAAGATTGTGATTGATCTGCATATCTGGATTTCCAGTGGCTTTACCGTTTGGCTGTGGAAGAGGTGCCTGAGCATGATTATATGTTGCCTCTCTCAGAGGCAGAGGTGCGCTATTTTAGTTCTATGGTGGATTGTGGGTACTGAATCTTATGAATTTGCATGCTTGAAATCAGGTGATTCGAGAAGGTAGTGACATAACACTGGTGGGGTGGGGAGCTCAGCTCTCTGTCATGGAACAGGCCTGTGTTGAGGCTGAAAAGGTAAATGTGCAATTATTTATGAAGAAGATTTATTTATGTTGTCTAATTCAAGTGTACAATCAGTTAGCCTGAAATTGCCTAACACGTATAATCATTTGGATTGTGGTAAAAAACTAAGAATTATTATTGTCTTACCCTCAAATTACATATACTCACGTATTATTTTGTCTTACCCTCATTTCTGTTGTTCGAATTCTTTCAAATGATGCACAATACATTTCTGGTGAAAATCCATAGCTGAAAATATTATTTCCATCACCAGAATCTCATATATGTCAGCATTGTGTTAACTTTGTTTCACCATTTTGTAGTATTGCTTTGAGTTGTATTGTTGGTGTGATTTGACACAATAGAGTTTGCAGGAAGGGATTTCTTGCGAACTGATGGACCTAAAAACTCTGTTACCTTGGGACAAGGAAACAGTAGAGGCCTCTGTTTGCAAGACTGGAAGGCTTCTTGTAAGTATCACCAAATATGATTCCCACAAGTGGTGCCTGCAACTGTAGGTGATCTGTCTAGTCTCTTATTTGCAGATTAGTCACGAAGCTCCAGTCACTGGGGGATTTGGTGCTGAAATTTCTGCATCCATTGTTGAACGTTGCTTCTTGAGGGTAAAATTTTGCATCCTTATTCCCATTCACTTCTTTTTTTGTGTGTGTGGATGAGAGCTTTCAGTAAATATTGCTCAGCTTGGATGCCTCCATAAATGCTCATTGCTATGGTTTATAAATTTGACATGAATGGAGATTATACTGAGTAACTTCGCGCTCATGTTTACTTCAAATGCCAAGAAATTTTTGATACAGAAATGACCATATACAAGTTATATACAGAACTTCATCCTATTGTGAACCAATATGAGCTAGCGTTATTTTGACCCTTAATGGTTCCATTATACTATTTTAAAGCAATTGATTTAGACCAAGAATTACCCGCTAAGAAGAGTGAGAACTATGATGATTTCAACACATGTCAATCACGAGAAATGACAACAGGTTCACACATAACCAATTAAATTGGTGGGTATCAGGGATCATACAGAATGAAGCCAAAGTTGTGGATATCGATGGTAGTGGATACGATGCAGAAATCATTAGTATTCACAGGGTACTGTAATCCAAAGGCTAACCAAATCAGCTAAAAAGAAACTCGTATAACATTCATAGAAGCCACAAGTGCATTAAATCTGATGTATAATATGATGGAAGTGTTTGTTTTTACGAACTTGTGTTTTCTTCAGTGTTGTAAGGTGGCTTATGAAAAATACAACCAAAGGAGAATATTAAATAGTGTAAACCCTAATCTTCCATCTTGTGGTCATTCCTAATTTTTCCAGTTACTGTTAACTTTAATTACTTGCATTGTCCTTTTAACAAGACTACACAAGTGGACCATCTACCACTTGCAGCATTCTAGTTCATGCTATGCTGTATGATTAGCTGCACTTGCTCTGAGTTTAAAATATGGATGGTGCTTGATGGGTTGATTTCTTTACGTGGTGTCTAATCTTGAGAACTAATTTGACCTGCTTTTGCAGTTAGAAGCTCCAGTGGCAAGAATTTGCGGCCTGGACACTCCTTTTCCTCTTGTTTTTGAACCCTTCTACATGCCAACCAAGAACAAGGTTGCGAATTTCCAAAACACTTTACACTGGATTAACTAGAGCTTATGTTATTGTCGCTAACAAATGAACTGTTGCCTTTTTGGATGCAGATATTGGACGCAATCAAATCGACAGTGAATTACTAGTGACATTTGATTCATCAATGCCATCAGCATATGGAAAAAAAATCATGCTTGCTTAGAGATGAAAGGTGGAAATAATGAAATGGAAAAGCGGGGGGAGAAAATAAAAAAAACAACACTTTCCTGACTTCTTGTTTCTCCTGACCAACTTATTCCACATTGTATGTTACTACAAAATAAAAGTACGGTTCTCACTGCAATAAAAGTATATTCCTGATTGTGCTTGAAAACACTAATGATCTTATGCAGTGCACTTGTTAGATAAATTTTGGTTTCTCGGCATATGAGATGGCATGCGCAAGGAGCCATAATATGTTACTAGTAGTCTCAAACCTTGACCTTATTTCCGCAGATCATTTGCCTTATTGGAGTAGTGAATGTGGAATCAGTTTTTAATATGTCAATGAATCGGGTAGAGATAGAGGTTAGTATTCCTTTTTTTTTCCCTAGCAAAGGATCATCCCGGTTATATTGATATGAAAACAAAGCACTACTAAAACAACAAAACAAAATACAACATAAAACAAAAACAAAGATAAAAGCTGCAAGGAGATAACCCATTGATCTACTCATTGAGGTGGGTGGAGAGTCCATGAAATCTAGAGTAAGCTTGTTTCCACAGTAGGGTTGGTCCCAAATCAATTGCAAACTACATCGTGGCCGTCGAAAAGCCCAAAATCCATCGACGATCGGATTCAAGAGTCAAAACCCATATTTTGTTCCTCATAGTTGGGCCTTGGGCCTCCACAGTCCAAAAATGATGGGGAGGGTGTGGTATCTTCAAACCTTAGGGGGAGACTCTTGTCCATCTTACAACCAACCATGGAGGTAGAGCCGCCTGGGGAAGGGGAGAGAAGAGGGCTATCTCTGGGTTAGAGAGGCAGGCTCTCAAAACTCACTCCTCCCTCCAGCTGCCTTCACAATTTGGAAAATTTTCACTCTTGGGATTAACCCTAGCTATCACTGTCCACCACCTGTTTCTCTTTCTTGGTCTTCTTGTGCTCTGCTCCTGTTCTCTTGCATACTGATTTTAATCTAACATGATTTCCTTACAAACTTGATAAATTTATTTCTAGTGAGAGTAGTTAGTATCAATAAAGAACTTAAAAAGGGCGAGAAAAGAAGGATTGTGGTAGAAGTACGCAAAGAGCAGCTAAAATATCTGAAACGATTGCAAATTCTTTACAAGTTCATGAATGTTAAAAGTGTTTCAGTGTAATAACCAAAGCCCTTAACTATACTCGTTTTTAGAATACCCAAAACGTAATAGCTGCAGATTATGTCAACACATCGAGGTCTTATTACTACAAACACATTGAAAACTACAAACACAACAGGATTTTTCCTGTCGTTTTATACACCGATCACCTTGGATGGCCAATTATTGCATCTGCAAATGAAACAACTGATATAACCTTGAAAATGCTCTAAGAGAAGTTCAAATCAAGTACTGTGGACTGTGGAGAAACAAGTTTGCAGCGGCTTTCAAAAGCCTACGGAGTAGATGCTACAGGAGATCCAAAACAAAACGACAAATAAATTGCCATGGTCTTGATTTTAATCATGTCAATGTTTTTCTTGAACGCCATGAGTTACGAACCGATCGCCAACTTCCCTTCATCTATTTACAGTAGCCTGGGTTCAGCGATCGTAATGTTGAATTCATGAACACTACTCTCAAGACTTCTTGCAGATACTGTCAGTTCCACATCCCCAAAAAATCTGCCACAGATTGAATACACAAATTAGATTAGTTAACCTTTCAACAAGATATGTCCAAATTACATCGCCGAGTAGTATAACTAGTATTCCCGTCTATACCAACAGACTTACAGTCATTTCGTATATTCCTTAATTTGTCCACTTACAACATGCCTCGGACCAATGTATAGAAAAGTTAACAGTAATTTAATAAATAGATTAGACAGTTGGCAATAAATACGAGGTCCTAATCAAAATCGGATTATCATGCAGCTGGAATCTTCAAGTCAGAATAAAAATACAGAGAGTGATAACTAGACTCTTAAACTGCCAAAACACCATCCATTTTGCCGATTGTTCAGTCTTCCTTGTGTGATTCAGCAATAAATCTTGAATATTGTTGGTTGGCATACCCTAATGTAGGAGCTTGAAAAATACCCTAATGGAAAAGCTTGAAAAAATATCGAAACTCTAATCTCCCACCAACGTACTCATGTCATCTTTTAACTTTGTACTAAACCAAGGAACTGGGGGAGGCACTAATGGCATTCTATCTAAAAGATCAAAATGAAGCAAGAAAAACAAGATAGGGTAGCAAATTGGGAAAGGCAGCTGACTTCAAGTCTACATCCAAACATACATACCCACACCAAAGCAGTGAGTGCTTGGAAAGTAGAGTGCAATGAAAGTTAATCCCCCAATCGAAAGATTCAAGTTCAGACCACTAGTGTAATGTAAATGGCCATACCATTGCTGAACTTTTCTGAACTCGGTGAGAACTGGGTATATATTCTCGAAGGCAGTATAAGTCTCTTCTCTCACCTAAAGAGTAAGGAGAAACACAAAGGTGTACATAATTTATCGACAGCAAAAATAACATACAGAACCAGAAACATTGCACAACAAAACAAATCGATAACTGGGGTATGGTATCTCCTCACCTTCGCTCCTGTAAGAACAATTTTCCCAGAAACAAATATAAGCAGCACAATTTTCGGTTGTTTCATCCGATATATCAGTCCGGGGAACAGCTCTGGTTCATACTGTATGCACAAAGCTGAGCCATAATCAGTGCTGTAACTAGAAAGATTGTGTGAAACTGCCTTAGTTGAGAAGACTTGAACCATGATATGACCAATAACATTTCCAGCAAAGTTGCAAATAAGTTTAGCAATTGTTAAAGCATTCAACTTAAAACTAATTTGGCAATGAGCGGAGAGGCCGCCCAGGCTCATATAATAGTTTTGGAGGTTATAATCAATGTTCTAAAAGTCATTAGGCGCAAGTTGGGCGGTCGGCCACCTTCGAGCGATTAATCGGATTAATTGGCGATTAATCGGTGCATATTAATTAGTAATCAGTGATTAATCATTAGTCAGACCTAATCGGATAGGCCCCGCCAGCAATTAATTCCTTGTTTTAGAACACTAGTTGTAATTAACAAATGTGGGACAAGCTCTAACAACAAAACTACTGAAAGTGAAAATTCAACTTACTGCACAACCTTAACACTCACTCCTGTTATTATTCTTGTATTGCAAAAACAATTCCATTTGCAGGCCTAAATTTTATGGGAAGACCCAAACACAACAAGTGCTAAGTACAATACTCGCTCTCAATACTTACACTTGAGAAAGCACCATGGGAGTATGCAAGGCCTTCAAGTCTAATTGGAAATTTTACATCGCATGAGCCAACTATGTTCTGAATCTTGAAATCCTATGAGGAAAAAAGTAAAATGTATCAAAATATCATATATCTAGTTGGATAAAGGACCAACCGTATTGTGACTGTGGTGCATGTATCTGTGTGCATGCTTTGATGAGCAAATACCTTGAATTTAGCTGGAAAACCAAGCTTTTGTATGATTCGAGCATACTGAAAAGCAAAAATTACACACCATCATCACAATGCATTTCCTTAAGGAAAAATAACAAAAAGCATCCATACTGCCTTCTTAGAAAGCAATTATCACTAAAGATAACAAGATAGAAGGCTAATCATGCCACTCTGAACCTTGTACAGCCAAAGAGTTCAATGTTTATTGTTAAAGTTAACATAGCTTTATGATATACCTTCCGTGCTGCCAATTTTGACTGCTGTTCACTTTTTGCTCCAGTACAAACCTGAAGTCACATGATAAATCAGGACTGAAGCATTAGAAAGGATAGCCAACCAATTCGAAAGGACACTGGCAAAGGACACTCGTTCTCAAGAATCAAGCCAATATGGACTTTTCCAAATAGAAACAATAAAGAAGTAAAGAACAATGTGAACCTTTGACAGACAATCACCAAAAAAGTATGATGAAAATGCTTCACAAGCAAATTAAGTTGTGCATTTTATTTCCAAGGATCAAAGTAACAAAAAATCATGCTTATTTGTAGGTGATAACAACCTGTTACTCAATTTAAACTGTCAGCGAACATTTGCAGTTAACATCAGTTGCTTAACAGCTGCCCCTGACTGTGCATGTAAATGCAATACGCTACTTGGAACATGGAAGTTTAGGGAAGACCGGAATTGCAACCAACCCCAAGTCTGGGTAGCCGATGCCCATAAGGGCTGTGATACTGGAACACTTGATTGAGATGAAGGTTTGCGATGAAATGGCCATACTCAGTTTGAGCTCGCCCAGGATATAGTATAGGGTGTTTTCTCCTGACTGCATAATTATGAATGTTTCTGGTTTATCATGCAGCTTTTTCACAATATCCACTTGTTACATTATGTGTTAACTTGTTGAAAGTTTCTGGAATAAAAGCCCTAACGCTATCTTATTTGTCACCAAATAGTACCACCAAAAGCCATCTCACCAGAACCGCAAATTAATAACCGCAGTCTTCATTCCATGCGCATTGCCACACCCCTCCCCTCCAGCAAAGAAACAAAATCTTCTCAGATTAGGCTTCTCTGTCATGTATTGTTATTATCACACTTTGAAAGTGTCGTTTCATCAATATCTCCTAGCAGATTATGAGTAACAAGTTTAATCAACTCCCAAGAGAAAATGTGTATCTTCTGCTGGAATTGATGACGACATTGCTTGAAAACCACCTTCGACTAGGGATATGACACGTGAGCTAATAAGCATGCATACGAACACGTTGGAAACAAGTCATTTATCAAAATAGGACATTGACACATTGGGGACAAGTCGATCTAGTACTATTATACACATATCAAAAGTTCAACGGACAAGAAGCTTAAGGCTAATGTTAACATTAAGAAGATACAACAAGAATTGCTAATAAAAATTCGAGAACTAGGCATCAATGGTGTATTTATCACTCCCTTTCACAATTGCAATAAGACCTAATATGCTTCCACTGCGTCTTAGTGTGGCCAAGAGTGTCCCTATCATGTCCCAAAGTCTACAGCTAAAATAAGTAACAATAAAATCAGATGAATATGTTCGAAGGTGTCTAACTGTCCGAAACCCATAGTGAGGATGTTATGTGAAAAACAGTGCTATCAAATGGGTACACGACTGCAAGTACAGCATCTAAAATATTACTTGGGCTCCAAAAGAGAAAAATCCTGCATTTTCAGCCTGAAAGTTTAGAGCCTATCTCAATATTCTTTTGGGATAAGACAAGCTCGTAAAATTTTGGGCTGAAGTTGAGCATAACCCAAGACACTCAACCAGAAACGCAGGAAAGCTCCAATGCAACAAAACTTTCGCCCTCTTCATTCAAATGTAATAACTGCAAGAAGTCATAGTATATTCTCTAAACACTGATAATTGAATTCACTTCCCTTTCAAAAATAAACCATTTGCATAGATATCCACCTCTTCTCAACAAGGCACCACAAATTACTATAAACGGCAAGGTAAGACACACCAAACAACAATTCATAAGAAGACGTACACTAACAGTTGCACTTGTAATGGTGATTCTTTTAGTCTCAATCAAATGTCATAACCCATTCATATCAAATTAGCTTGGCTTTTAAAGATGAAATCAACCTTTGATTAATCCTAAAGTATTAAAACAGTCTCAACGGATGGTTATGCTGGGAAAAAAGCCCAAAATAAATAACTTGTTCCTCCACGTTCAAAAGTAGCAACTATCCAGGAGGCAAAAATGCATCTCTACAATAAATAACACTATAGTCCACTGTCCGCCAGACATGAAAACCTCTATACCAACTTCAGATGTCAATATGGTGAAAAGCTCAAAAACAAAAAGAGAAGATTCCACAACCAGGGCAAGAATCAGACAATTTTCAAAACAAGAGGGAACATAAAGTAAACAATACCACTAATAAAACACTTGCAAATTGTTTATAGAATTCTAGAAGCACCAAACAATGTGGAACTCAACCATATCCATCACCATAATAATGTGGAACTCACCATTTTTCCAGAAGCAAAAATTAATGCTGTTGTTTTTGGTTCTCTTATCCTCATAATTACAGCAGCAAAACGCTGCAAAAGGAAAGCAAAAAGCAAATGATTTATTTAATCATCAAAGATGGAGCAACATAGGAAACAGGAAATAACTTCTACCACAAATAAATAAAGTACAACTAAACTTCTTAAACCTTCAACCCTCAATCCAGTCGCAGGCAAATTTGCAAGATGGTATTCCAAGTATAAACTGAAGGACTCAAACGCCAATTTCACCAACTGCATACCTTGGGATTGTATTCTGCATTTCGAGCTTGAAGTGCAATGGCCTTAAGATCCAACTTGCAGTCTAAGTTGACTGTTGACACAATGTTCCTAAATGCACAAACATATCTTGTTATTAAGATCAAAATCAATGGTTCAATGATAAAGGAGAAAAGGTATTGCTAAAATGGGAAACATGTTAACAACATGTTAACAAATTGTATGGCATGGAATGGGAATGAAATAGATGCCTGACATATCATCAAAGGATAACAAATAAAGGAACTTATATTAACCCATCAGTAGCACCAGAGATTTCCCATTTTCCAAGCCAATATACATGATTGTTATGCTAGTAGAAGTGTACTACCAACACTGACACATGAGCCCCCAGATGGAAACGTTTACATGTATCAGGAGCATGTAATCAATGAAATGATCACACTAATAAAAGCAAATAAACTCACCAACCAAACAGCACCAATATTAAAACAATAACCACAGTTAGGAAAATCTTGCCAAATCGCATACAAATGGGGAAATCTCGCCAAATCACCTAATAGCCGATCAAACAAATGTCAAAACACCCAATACCTCATATTCTCATTGACTCTCTTTTCTAATGAAACAGAAGAGTCGAAGGGTATTGACACTAGAAATAGCTTCTTCAACCAGCTCTATTTGCTTGCTTAATGCTTTTTTAGCGTCAACAAGCATCTAAATACAAACTATAGAAACTCTCAACCCAAGTAGAAGATGGTCACCAGGAGTCAGTCAATTATCGAAGTGTCAACTTGACCCCTAACGGGTAAAATATGAAGCCCTCATTTATGGTCCAAGTTAAGTTATATGGCCTCTTCTTTGAGTCATAAGTACCACTGTCAAACAAAAAGACACTTAGGTAGGTTTATTGGGGTTCGAAACAAGTGGTTTAACATCCACCTCACAAGCATATGTAGTAATTCAAGTTCATCATATTTAATTTGATAGAGAACACTTAAACGTTTTCTGTTTTCATTTTTAACTCACATGTGGGGTTTGTCCACATTTGATTTTTCGTTAAGTTGTCACATGCTAAGCGCATGAATTTCTATTTCATGTTCAGATTAGCAAATAGGTTGGTGACAGCTAGCGAGGGTAGGGATTCTCTCAAGTTCCAACAAATACAACTCTCTCGTATTTGCAGGCAGGCGTTGAATAGAAAGAAAACCCTAGCGGCTGGTTTTCTTCCCCTTCTCTCTGTCCCTCCTTTCTCCTCTGGATCTGTTCTCTCTACATCTGATCCTGCTGCACCTCTCCTTGACTGTTTCTACTTCTTTTCTGCCTTTCTTCTATTTTTCTACATCCCACCCTCTCTCCCATACCTTATGCTGCAGATGCTGCAACTGCTGAATCTCTCTTTTCCAATACTGCTGCTTTTTACCATTTTTTCCTCTTTTTTCTCCACCCCTCCGGTGCCGATTCTGGTACTGCGGTGTTCATTCCCTCCCTTATTGACACGATTAGTTTCAAGAACGTGTAATGAACTACTCTTCTGCTAGTGCTCTGTGGTATAATTAACTTCAATAGATGGGTTAATACCGAAATATCTCACTTATTATGAGGCTGTGATTAGTTTACAAGCTATAGGTACCGACGCCCTCCGTAGGGAAATCATACCGATGGCCGTGCTGGGCTGTCTCCGGCCACCGGACGGCTGATCCAAAAAATTCTTTAAAAAACAAACGAGGGGCCCAACGCAGGAATCAACGGCATTCGATGTGTGTAGGGTGCTTGATCCAAAAATTCTACAGGCTATAGGTACCGACACATATATACACGAAAAATAGGGTGTTTAGATCAAGCACCCTACACACATCGGATGCCATTGATTCCCGCGTCGAGCCCCTTGGCTTTTTTTTATAGAATTTTTGGACAACTCGGATTGGCTGTCCAGTGGCCGGAGACGGCCCGGCGCGGCCATCGGTACGATTTCCCTATGGAGGGCGTCGGTACCTATAGCAGGACTCGTTTACTGGTGGAGTGATGTCTAAGTAAATATGCTATACATGCTGAATCTTAAAGACTTTGGCTGAATCTACCAAGTGTTCTGCTTTGCATCAGTTTAGAATATTTTGTGATATTTAAAGAATTACATGAGCCAGATGCAATATCAATAAATCAGTTACCCAAATAAGTCAAAACTTAACAAGGTTACAAAACTATGATTCAATTGTATCCAATAGTTTGAGCGTATCAAGACAATAGGATAACCATTTATCGAATAGCCTTCCTCGAGACAGCAGCACTTGCATTTAAACCAATACCCATGCAGAAAAGGCTACCAAAGATAGGAAGTGTTGACCACCAATATTATCATTGTGTAACTCCGATAATTTATTGTCTTTCAAGGAACCAACTTCTTTCAGGGTAGCTACACCAATTGAATTACTTTTACAACCATCACAACGGCATATAATTATCATTAATCTATGGGTCTGGCGAGATTACTGTTTATTACTGGCTTGACTTCATATGTCCAACAATAAGTAAATTCTCAATGATGGTTTGTGCTCGATCACCAACTAAGCTTTCCATGATTGTTCAAAGGATGGGAACTAGTTCACCTATTCCAAACTTGCAAGACCAAACTAGCAATGAATTCATCTAAGTCATAATGAAACCTTTCAAGAAGTAATCACTAGTCTGAATTTGAGTGCATAAGAATGTAGTCATTTTCTTTCACTGCCCGATGGATAAGACAACATCATGTAAACACTAAAACAAATTATATAACTAAGTTTCAGATGTTATGGCTAACTGTTCCTCCTTGGTAGTTAGATGACTACGTCATTATACATATTTTAGTTTTCGTCACAAACACCATGTACTCGAGTACATAAAACATACCATGCACAAGCTCGGTTGATTTACAGAAGCCTACAATTTTAATACACACAGATAAGCCAATATTTTAGGCTTGACTCCACAATTCTAATTAACACACACACACACAGAGATGTAACTGTAAGGTTGCCCCAATCTGACCACGTGGTCACACGTTTTAGTCACGGAAACACTCCGCTTGCAGGGTAAATCCAACCCTTCCCCACACCCTGCAATAGCGGGAGTGTGGGTAGACCCTTTACATATATTGATATTGATATGTGTGTATGCCCCTCAAACCAATCATGTGCCACTTTTTGACGTGGAAACGAGAACTGATTGAGGAGTGGATTGGTGGGAAGTGACTCACTGGAGAGTTGGAACGATTCCAGAAGGGTGCTTGGAAAGATCCACTGGTTGGCTCCCTTCCAACAGTTGATCTGCCATTGGGTTATTTGAGAACAGCGCTCCTATCTCATTCGAAACAAGTAACAACGTATCAGAAAACAAATTTAAACGACTGTAAGAAATCAGTTTCCAGTTTTTCCCACAATATTTTGAGAACTTCCAGCGCAGAAACTCAAGTCAACAAAGAAAAATAAAAGGAAAAAGTAAGTATACAAATATATGATTAAAACTCAAAAACTAGTCTGAGAGAGAACTAAGGGTATGGGGGTAAGTGAACCTGAAGTAAAATTCTGAAAATTTCTGAAAAAGGATTTTAATCGACAATGAAAGATACTAACTTTTGAGGTTTTCAAATCAAAATCAAGAACCCAAACCCAAGTGAGGAAAAAAAGGAAAACCAGAAAATCTGATGATACAGAAAGTGAAGATCTGAAATCGGAGAGAGAAATCCACAGAAAGTTCAGACCTTCTGTGATGGGGAATAATAAAGTCAAAATCAAAATCTAGGGTTTCTTTGGTAACTCAAGCGATTCAGAAGGAGATGTCTCGTGGATTTGTAGGTGATACGAGTGAGAAAAATCGAAAATAGAGCGGGTAAGATTTTGAAAAGGGTTGTCTTTTATATGGGAAGGGAGATTTATACGAGGGATGGGTTTGAGAGAGAGAGGGATTTGAGAGAGAGGGGGAGGAGAGAGACGCGTTCTGAGGTTGTGAGGAGAGAGAGGTCTGGAGAGAGAATGAAGGTGGTGAGGTGGTGTCGTGGCTCTTACCCACTTGCCTTTTACCTGTCTTTCCCAAAAGAACCTCGTTAACATCCCGGATGTGGGATCCGTGTGGAGGGCATATTAGTAAAGGAAGGGCATATTAAGGAAGAGTAAACCAGCACAATCTCGTACGAGCATTTTGATCGACGACTAACGATCCTTTGCCACCTGTCATTCCTGTATGTTTATCTTGGAGAGGTGTTAATCACCCCCCCCCGGTGTCAGGGGGGTGTCTGACGCGGACCCATCAGTTTCCCAATTTACCCCCTTTTATTCCACCTCCGCCATTTCTCTCTCACACCTCAGTCTCTCTCTTTTTCTTTTTTATGGTTATAAATTTTTAAATGTTAAATAACTTTTGTTTCACGTAATTTTTTTAAATAAATTTTATATTTTTGAAATGTATTCAATGAAACCTATCAAACGAGCCTAATATTGATTGTGAAATAATGTAAAATAGAAAAACTATATTTCTGTGGTAGTTTAAACTGTCTAAAAATATTGAAAAATTAGATATTCTAAATTACAATCCGTTTGAATCGGTGGAAAGATTTTAGTTTTCTGATCATTTTATCCTAAATGGCCATAATTAAATTTTGACTCTAGGGCTCTTGTTTATTCAAAAAAATGAGGTTTTCATCGAAATTTTTTACTTTTTAGATTCCTCTTGTCATGATGAAACAATAATCCCCAAAAATTTGATGAGAAACTAACAAATGCGAAAAAAATTTGAATAAGAACAAAAAAAAAAAGGCCATTTGACTTATTTACAAGAACAACCTAGACGCATTTAACTTTGAGGGACAACTATCATGTGTCTAGTATGCGTAAACATGCACGGAAACAAAATAAGAGATGGTCCCACATTTCCATGATTCGGACGTGTGGCTAAGAAAGCCGTAGAATCAAATATCTCTTAGGGTTAATCAACGAGACCTAAAGTCAAAATTTAATTATGACCATTTTAGATAAAATGATCAAAAAAATTAAAATCTTTCCACCGGTTCAAACGGTTGAATCTGTGGAAAGATCTTTATTTTTTTTTATCATTTTATCTTCAATAGTCATAATGAATTTTTAGCCTCACAGAATCAAATATCTCTTAGTACTAATCAACGAGAGCACTATAATCAAAATTTAATTATGAACATTTAGGATAAAAATGATAAGAAAAATAAAATCTTCCTACCGGTTCAAACGGATTGAAATTTGGAACGCTTAATTTTATAACCATAATTTTTAATATGTAAACTGTCTAAAAGATTGAAATCACGTATTTTTTAAATAAATTTTATATATTTGAAATTTACTCAGCGAATTCTATCAAACAAATCAATATTGAATATGAAACTGTCGTCCCGGTGGATCTATGTTCATTACTTATTTAATAAGTGTTCGGATAAATAAGCCAAAGAAGCTTACTTTTTGTCCTTATTAAAAAAAATTTCGTATCACTTGGCTTATTGTCAATTTTTTGGGGATTATTGCATTCTCATGACAAGAGAAATCTAAAAAGTAAATTTTTTTTACCAAAATTCAATTTTTTTTGAATAAAGACGAAACAATTGGCTTATTGACTTATTTTCATTTTTTTGGGCTTTATTTGGCTAATTTTTAACGGGAAAGCCATTCGCTTTTTTAGAAGAACAACAATATTATTGCACTCTTTGCAGGGATGCATCAGTACAAACCTTGTGCAAATAAAATTTTACATCACCCACGTTAATGACTGCGGCAGTAGCCAAATTTGGGTTGTTTTTTGGACAAATAAGCCAAGTGGCTTTTTTTTTTTTGTCCTTATTCAATTTTTTTTTGCAATTTTTAGTTTGTCGTTAATTTTTGGGAGATTATTGCAACATCATGAAGAGAAAAATCTAAAAAATAAAAATTATGATCGAAATCAAAATTTTTTTAAATAAAGACGAAAAAATTGGCTTATTGGCTTATTTTTGTCTTTATTTAAAAAAAATTTGATTTCGATCATAATTTTTTATTTTTTAGATTCCTCTCGTCATGACGATACAATAATCTCCCAAAAATTAACAACAAACTAACAAATGCGAAAAAAATTTAAATAAGGACAAAAAATAAGTCACTTGGCTTATTTCTCTAAACAACCCATTATACCTGCACATAAAAGATTTCCTCAAGTCAGCTGACATACATAGGAAATTCTTAGAAAACTCAGAAGTGACGAGTACCATTTTTTTTTTGCTGGGGAACAGAAATATAATTTTTCCGTTTTACATTATTACACCATCAATATTAGGCTCGTTTGATAGATTTCGTTGAGTAGATTTCAAAAATATAAAATTTATTAAAAATAAATATGTGAAAAAAAAATTATTAGTATTTAAACAACAAAGAGAGAGTGTAGTGAGTGAGTGTGAGAGAGAAAGAGAGGTGGGGGTAAAAGGGGAAAAGGGGAGCCGTGTCAGGAGGGGTGCCTGACACGGAGGGGGGCGATTCCTTTTTTTTAAACCTTCTTTTTTAAAAAGAATGTAATTTTAAGTTTAAATATAATAAAAATTTAAATTTAAATTTTTTTGCACTATTTAAAATATCTCAATGAAATTTATTAAATAATATTCATATTGGTAGAAAAATTATTTGCGTAAACATATAATTTTTAGCTTGAAATTAACTTATTTTTAAAATTCCTTTTTCTAAAAACCGGAGATGTTTTTTTACCTCGCTATTGTCAAAGGAGAGGCTCGAAGTCCATGTCTATAAAAAAACGATGAACCCTCTTAAATTGTTACTAACTCACTAATTTTTCGCTAACTCATTCATGCATACAACAATATTAATAAAAACTAAATAAATTCTAAATGCATGAAATTCAGTAGTTGAATAAGTTCACGAATTTATAGTCTCACAAAAAAGAGGATTTTTTTTGCCATAAAGAAGATGCCATTACTACCATTGATTCGTTTGGCACACAAACTGGAGTGTTGTTTCTGTGTAATACTATTATTCTCTCGTTGGCATCGATGCAAGAACGGATCTTTATTCAAAAAATAAGCACAAATAACTATGGTTACAACTTTCACGTTATTGAAATGTGAAATAAATTCTACAATGTCAGACTTTTGATACTCTGTATGTTTCTCTTTTGTTTGTTTATGTGTTTTGCACACAAACTTTACACATGGTACTTTTTTATCACCCCAACGAACTTGTCCAACTGCAGTGTTGTTTCTGTGTGAAATTCGACCATTGTATCCGGAGAGGTAGATGTCCACCCTACTTTCATTGACAATCGATGCAAGGACAAATCCTTATTTTTAAAAACATAATACTCGCAACTGGCCTCGACTACAACTTTCACATATTGAAATGTGAAATATATTCTATTCTTATCATTAAAAACAAAATCCTCACAACTAGCCCGGGTTACAACTTTCACGTCATTGGAGTGTGAGAAATATATTCTGCCATGCAAGATGTTTCTGTTTGTTTATTTCAGTGTTTTGCGCACAAACTTTACTAAACTTTTCTTTTATTACCCACAACAAACATGCCCAATAATGTCCAACACACCAACTCCTAGTACAAGATTAACATCGCCACATGCCATGTTCTCCTCTAATTTACCAGAATAAAGATTCCGAATCCCGTTTCCCCCACTAGTTGTTAACAAGAGTCCTTCATCCTCCTAAAGAAACATCTCTTCTTGTGGTTTTGAACCAATACAAAACACAGGAAAAACTCTTTACTCTGAGATTCCTTCTACAAAATTCGCTACTATAACACACTTGCTGAACAGAAGATTCACCTAAGCGGCGACCTCTTATTTCGTAATCCCAGAAGCTTGCCATCTTCTTCAAGACCATTGAAGAACGTCCTTAGGCAACCATTGATTGTACGAGGGGCTGTCCCATCGCAGAAGCGTTTTGCCATATCCACAGCCTTCACAAATCATTGAATCAAACATACACAGTATGGCATAATCAGCATGTGGAACAACAATGTACACGGGAGAAAATAGTAGTCGCAAAGAAATGCAAATGGAAGAAGAAAAAACCTCATTGATGACTATTTGATGCCTTGTTCCTAGCACAGTTATTTCAGACATTGCCAAGTGAAGAATAGAGAGCTCCAGGATTCTGCCCGCTGGCACATTCTGTGAATAATACGTAATCTTTTAGGCATTAGAAAACTAACATGTGTTGCGGAATGCAGCGTTCTATTCATGCAAGTGTGCCACAACTTTCATGCGAAGACTTTATCTACAGTTTTATTTGTTAACCACCTTTAGTTTTCCACATCTATTGTCCCGTTAATTATGATTAAGTTAGGAGTCTTATTACGTGTTTCCTTTCAGTGTTGGGGTTTAGTATAAGGGTTTGTTTGTTTCCTATATTAGGGTTATTTGTCTGATAAAAGGCTTTTCATAGAACTGAGAGTTGTTGAAGGCCTTGGCATTTGCTTGATGAGGGCTGTAGCCCTTGCGTGCTTCGTCCCTCCCCCTCTTTCATCACCATTTTGCATCACTATGGCACTACAAATATGTAGGAATCTGATACCAGCTTGAGATTGGACAAAGTTCGGATAATATCTTATCTTTCGTTCGTTCAAAGACTGACAGACACCTTTCTTTCCATTTCTGCTACAAGTCCTATCAACATAAATGTGAGAACTGGCATGCTGGACCCAGAAGAAGCTCCGCTAAATTTGACAGGGAGGTAATGAAATTGACACTTATACCTTTAGCGACTGTCGTAGCGACATAGATAATTAAATGGTCAGGAAAAAGACGGGCCGGGGACAATTAGGTTTCTTAACAGCCTACCTGCGAGCCTACCTGAAGCATTCTTCTGCAAAATTCTAAAATAAGAAGGCGATTACTTTTTAAGACATAATTGAAGAGATTATAGAGCTGCAGAGTCAACATTTGGTGAACAAATCAGTTCCCAGAAGGGAGGAGTTACAATGAAGCTATGTAGCACGGTAGCACCGACACGAACACGTCACAAACACGACACTGACATGCAAATTTCCAAAAAATAGGGGACACGACACGTTGGGGGGACACGTCGGTGTACACACACACACACACACACACACACACACATATATATATATATATATATATATATATATATATATAATAAGGGAGCTCATTATTTGAACTTGTATAAATAAATCAAGGGTCCAAATTTATCCCCACATATATCTACGGGCTGAGAACAAAGATGGCAATCCAGTAAATCTCAAACTGATTTAGGGCAATTCTGTAGAGTTTGGTCAAATGGCATTTTGGTAAAACTTAGATTTGGTTTTCAAAATTTGAAACCCAAGTTTGGTCTTCTCTCTTTACGTCTCCCCCAGATCTGAAGCAGTCCCCTCTCTCTCTCTCTCTCTCTCTCAAAAACATGTCTACCTCACCCAAAATCCAAAGGACAGCCTCTCTCCTTCCCATCCTCGCCTTTTAGTTTCCACCTCTCTCTCCCCTTCTCTGTCTCCCTCTTGCCCACAGCAAATAACCGCTGCCCTAATCGGTAGTCCAAAAGTGGAAGAAAGCCTTTGACCGAACTTTTTTCATTCCTTTTTTTAATTTTAGGTATTCTCCCTCTGCCAAGTTTTTTTTCTTTCTTTTAGTTATTTTTTATTCTAGGAATTGTACCTTAGTAATTTTTTTAGGACTTCGGGAATAGGGATTGTGAGAATTGTATATTGCACTCAAGGTGTTTGTAAGAATGTTTAATCCAAGTTGCTCTCCTTTCTTTGCATTGCATTTAAATTATTCTGTCTTTGACATATTGGGTTTGATAAATAGAGAGGCATTGTAATGTCTTGCTGGGAATTAAGAGGCTTCGTAGGGTGGGTTGGTTTTGTTGGGTTTATAAACTCTAGGATGGTTTTATGTATTGTCTCTCCCGTCAGCACCCAACAACCACTCTAATCCAAGACTTGGACACCCGTTATTTGTTGACATCTAAAGTCTAGCTCCAAGGGAAAGAAAAGGCAACCTATCCCATGAGAAACGAGAATGCATTGGTATAACCCTTACATTTTTTAAAAAACAATGTTTATAGTCTTCGAACCATTTTATTTATTTTTTGACATTTCTCAACTGACTTTGAGGACGTGCAGATTCAACCACTCTGAGACAAAAATATCTGAATTGTAATCCGTGATGAGCGGGATCACAATGTCATCTGTATATGCATTTAGTACCCTTAATACATTTTACATATTTCTTAACCGGAAATACCAAGAAAAGAAACAATGGCTAGGAAAGGGAAGACAACACAATGTAGGCAATGGAAGGAAAAATTCATGGGTATCTTCTAGCTTTCTTTTGGTAGCTTTGTACAATTGAGAAAAGATTAACGGGATTGCGTAGTCGGGTCCAATAGTGGCTCAGTTGCAGGGTTGTTCATCGGTTACTAAAAAAAAAGATTAACGGGACTAGAATACCAAAATGTGGAGCATCTTTAAACTACACCTTCATCTTCTTTGTGTTTGTAATTTTCATACAAAGTGGGGCCTTTAAATTCACAGCCCTAGAAGAAACTCTGTTTGAACCTAATTTAAGAAAAAATCTTCCCGTATAAATCAAATTCATTAGCAGGGGTGGTCAATAGTTTCGTAATTCATTTTAGTTATATTCAAAACACATTGCGCCGTGCCCAAACCCTAGTATAAATAAATTCATGTGTGTATATATGTACATATTTACAAATTCTACGTAGCATCGGCACTTTGCCGGAAGCAACATACCAGTGTCCGACATGTATCCGACTCTTAGGGCTTGTTGGGTTTGGGTTTTGAGGGAGATTTTAAAGTGTAATGAGTAGAGAGAGATAGAGAAAATTTATTGACGACTATGCGCAGGGGTTTTGAGTACCCCAAACAAATAAGCCCTTAATCTCATAATGTTTTGATTTTTTTCCCAATGTTTAGGGGTTGGACACTCTCCGGCACACTTTAATGATTGTCCTTAAAAGTGTCCCGAAGTGTCCTTTGCGTGTCCTAGTCGGGAGAGTGTCCAACCCCAAATATTGGGGGAAAAATTAGGACACTTTGAGATTAAGTGTCAGACACGTGTCCGGAGTGTGTCCGTGTCCGACACCAACACTTTGCTTTCAGCAAAGTGTCTGTGCTACATAGAATGAAGCATAGTCATGAAACCAATGGTATGTCTAGAGGGAACACCAAAAATAAAAATCGAAAACAAAGAAATCCATGCATCAATTTGTAATATATTCCATGTTATGGAGAGGTCAAATGAATAAAACTATCCGCCTCAGAAAGACACACCTATGGTTCTGAGTAACATAGCTATAGTAGTAGACTAGTAGTACCTACAAATCACAATCCTCTACAGTGAATTGCATAACAAACCTTCCAATTATCTGGGGCAACTTTCTCAATAACAAGGACATGACTATTCCACTTTTCCACGACTGCTACTAGAAGTCTCCTTGTAAAGCTGCGATGAGGAGCAGAACGAAATTAGTTCTATCTCTCTACATGAACGCCCACACATGACTTGCTGCAAAAAACAATTAAAGCTTCAAAACAATTACTAATTTCTTCTTTTAAGGGGCTCACCGCAAAATTAGTTTGCTGTATACCAACTTTGGAGGAGCTGAAAGTACCTCTGCCTCTGCAATACAGTGAAGTGCATAACAAATTGTACTTCCATAATTTATCTCGCATGTCGAAAAAATCAGAAAATACGCAGTTGAGGGGAAAAGGCATCAGAGATCTTTTTGTGGCTAGGAGATATTTCACG
>BPLS01016679.1:0-11232 GCA_019656275.1 Rhododendron kiyosumense | reverse complement strand
AGAGTGAGACGTGGGGGAGGGTGTGAATATGGAGGAAAAATTATTCTATGTCCCTGGGACACCCACATGGTGCTCCAAATTCATTTTTCATCACACGTCTTTCAGTGCATAGGATGCGACCAATGCTAACATGCATTGAACACGAGATCGTGAGTGTAAAAAAATTAAACTATATTTTTATCAAATAGCATGGTGCCCATTAAATACATGGGGCCGAAACAAACATCAATGTTATTTTTTTGTCTCGTGTATCGAATAGGCATAAATACTAGTATAGATAGAAAGGAATTGGATACTCTCTAGTCAATTTCTACTAGTCCTTAATTTGGACCAGAATAGACAGTCCAAATTTCAATTGTTCATTGCTACAATTAATGGTTTGGTTTTGCTAAGATACTCTTATCGGTAAGAGTATTTTAACAAATTTGAACTGTCAATTATAATAATGTGTGGTATAAATTTGAGCTATAATCCAAAACTTGGGCCGAAGAGAATCCGAATCCCAATAGAAAAACGCTAATAGGACAAAGCTGGGCCCAACCTCTTCCTTGACCAGAATCATTGTGGCCAACAGCCCACGATACGGCCTGTAAAATAAGCCCCATACGTTGGGTCAGGCCCATATGGTCGTTGCAACCTTAAAATTCTCGAAAAACGCTATAATAGGGATCTTTGGTCTTTCAACTCTATTCCTTGCAAGGAATAATTTTTTCGAGAATTTTTATGATAGGGACATTAGACTGAACGTATATTCTATAGATCTCGCTGCACCGAACAAACCTGTCAAAAAGCAAAGTTGAGCGGGGATCGATAACCCAACAATCAAAGTATTTGAGTTATCGATAATGTCCAATAAACTTAATTTTTTCAGCTATTTCAGATTCCTATATGTAGTAGGCGGAACCGGATGGCTCGGACCTAGTGCCGGCCTTGATATTTGAGTTGTCCAACCCTAACCTTCCGCTTTATTGTCCCTAAATATATTTTTTTGTAGAATTTCTAATTTTTTTTGTTGCCCCTTGCCGGGGCGTTGCCAGAGCCGGCCGGCTTGCGGGGCTTACCCCTGGCCGGCCCTGCTCGGACCCCATGTCCAACAAGAACGGACGAGGTTAAAGCCGGGGGAGGCCGCCGTACCCATGTCCAAGTTCGGCGATAACCGGAGCCCGGGGAAGGATTCACACCACACTTACCCGACGCCTCAGCCGACGAGAGAGTCCTCCGGTTCGGCTTTCGTCGAGACCACTAACTCTGTCGATTCCTTCCTCCTTCGGGTCACTAGCCCTCGGGCTCGGCCAACCGCAGCACCACATGCCACCCCACGCGCTGAAGCTGTTATACCAAAAGAGAATGATGGGCGCCAATGGGGGTGTCATCAACTCATACAAAAAACGATTACCAAATCTTATCGGTGGCATTAGGGGTGTGCACTGGTCGGACGGGTTGGGTATCGATTTTTTTGGCCCCGAACCGAAGGAGTGGGAATAACCGTCCGCACGCCTGATTTTTTTGGTCAGGTTGGGTCCGACCAAAACCGAAGTAATTTATATGAATTGTTCGCCTTTTTATCGGGTCAGGTCGGGTAAGATAAACAGCACCCGGAGCCCCGAACCGAAAACAGATTTTTTTGGGAAAATGTACCCATGCCCGACTGAACCACATGTTCGGCCCCGCCCGAAACCCTTCGTGTTGGGTCGGGCCACAGGTTTTTTGCACACCCCTAGGTGGCATCACAATGACGTCAGCCAACCCATGCAAGGCGCATGCCCGTACTTGAAAAGCAAGCCAAGCAGACTCTATATATACCCGTTATGCCAACCCTAGAGAGGTACATGCTTCTACACACAAAAACCCTAGTCACTTACTTTACTCTCTACACATTCTCATCCTCTCGCCGAAGGACCTTGCCGGCCAACCTCGACTAGGTCTTAGTCGTGCGTTTACTATGCAAGTTAGGACAAAAAGGCTAAGCAACACTCAAACCAATTGAAGAGGACCTCAAACCAAGGATCAACGGGCCACACACTATAGTTTAATCTTTGGTCTCAACTCTATTTCTTGCAATTCTTTCATAAAAATTCTCGAAAAAATTATTGGGATGTATTATATAAGTCGTTCTATTATTGGAAGCCCCCCGAGCTATCAAAAGGTGGGAAAATGTCAAAAGACTCAAAACTAATAAAATCTTCATGCACATTGCAAGGCAATCAGATATAGCTGAAATCTCTCAAAATTTCCTTTTTGAATACTATATATAACGTTTTCTTAACTACAAGGGTTTATATTAAAATAAAGGTCAATTATCTAAGTTGGACATAAAGTTAAAAAAAACCAACATAGTGTCGTTGGAAAGTACTTTGAAAGTGGTAGAGAAAATCCATATAAACACAAGGGAAACTTCACAAGTGAAAGAGATGGAAACCCAACAAATCCACTCTTTTCGTGTTTGGTTGCTAGTGGAAGGAGGAAAGGGAAGCAAATATGAAGGAAATTAAAGAGGAAAGGAGAAAGCTATCTCCCACTGAAATTTTGATATGGGTTTCGTGAGAGGATTTCCGGGTGATGAGTGGAGACTAGAGAGAGATAGATAGAAAAGATTGGAGTAATAGGTGGAGAGAAACTTATAAGAAACCGTGCACAGAATGAGAGGAAAACGTTTTGAGACCCTAAGAAACTAAACCCAAGTTTGCGATTCCCTTGTATGACTTGTTACTTCTTGTTTTTTTTATTTTGAATAAGCAAAAAAAAAAAAAATTCATTACCTCATGAACACGAAGTTAAGGATATTGGATACACACCATTCAAGACTCTCTTTTCCAAACCACATAGAGGAACTGAAATAGGCCCAATAGACTGAACCTAAGCTAGGTTACACCCTTTGGGACAAGCCCACACCTAAAATGTTACTCGTTGTTGGATGCCCTGTGATTTTCTTTTCATGTTCCTTTGAAAACAAAACGAAGAAAAGCAAAGAAACTTTTCCTCACATTTCTCTTAATTATTTTATTTCCCTTTCTCTTCCCTTCTTATGTTCCAAACACAATCTTATATCGAAAATAATTTAATACTCCCGGAGCATATGAATAGTATATTTTCTCACTTCACATAACATATGAGGCTCACAGAGGAGACACATGTAGGACTACCTAAAACCTTTATCCCTTATAATCTTCAATTTCTTGGGTCAATCTCCCATATATTATTATCCTTTTCGTTTAACAAAAGCATCAACACGGAAAATGGCTTTTGAGACAATTAGGCTCGTGCATCATCGATGTCTTTCTACTTTCGAAAGTAGTTTATGGAAGGCTTTTATTACTAAGAGAAAACAAAATGATATCGAGATTACAAAAATGAGAAGGGGTGCACTACAGAATTCCCTTGTCCTAAAAGTGTAAATCTTCTTATGATTTGTGACCCAAGCAAAATCTTGGGTTTGTTTTAGTTTCCGACAGGGCTGTAAGTGAACCGAGGGGCTCGGCTCGTTTATATTAGCCGATTTTGAGTTTTCGGCTCGTTTAATGAACTAGTTTCGTTCGACAAAAACTCGGCTTGTTAAGAGAGTCTCGACTCGATTAAAGATGCTCGCTTAATAAGTGACTAAGCTCAGCTCAATAAGGCTCGAACTGAACTCGAGCTCAAGTCTTTGGCTCATTTAGTAAACGAGTGAGCTCAAACTCGACAAAACTCAACTCGTTTGCAGCTGTAGAACTTTCTTGTCTCCGTACACAAACAAAAAAGTGTGTGTGGGCTAGGTGAGGATTGTGAAAGAGAAGACATGCCGCAAAATTCTCAACCATTGATGGAAACGTGCATCCATGTTTTCAAACCTTACTAATTCTTGATCTCATTTTTCGATTGCGGTCAATCTCCATTGTTTCAAATCTCATTAATTCTTCTATGAATTAATGAATCTACCATGGCTGGATATGGAGGAGTTCTGACAGCTCTAGGAAGTGGGTTCTAGGCTACTATGGGAAAGCAACCGGCACCAGTAGTTTGAAAGTTGAAATATGGGCTATTTATAGAGGTCTCACGGTCATTTTTGAGAAAGGAATATCAAGTGTCACCCTAGAGTCCGATTCAAGTGTGGTAGTAAACTTTTGCAACGAGGGGCCTCCACCTGATCACCCGCAGCGCCACATTATTGAAGAAGTGAGAAGACTTGTTGGTAGAACAAATTCAACTATAATCCACATCTATCGACAAGCAAATCAAACGGCAGATTGTCTTGTTAGACTTGGCACGCAACAAGAAGATGATTTGATTGTAACTAGCTCCATTCCTTTTGTAGCTAAAGAATCCGTCCTGGCGGATGCCATGGGTATTGGTCATCTCAAGACATAGGTGTTGGCCGAAAATGCTCAAGCATTTTCTTCCCCTAGAGTATTAATAGCATTACAAACGAGGCTACCAATCATTATTTTGAATCTATGATACGTCATTGGGATCAACTGTAAAGTAAAATTAAATTTATTAATCTACGTATTCTTTTTCTTTTTTTTGTGTGTGTTCTTCTCAGTTTAATTAATTATTCTAAAGCAACAAAAATACGTTTGAGATAGTTCACATTTTTTAGCGTACTAATAATAAGAAATCCTAAAATCCAACCTCCGCCCCTAATTAGAATGACTCACTAACCACTATACCTCCCTGGACCCGGGGATCCTGCCGGGCGGCACCCCTACCGAGCGGGTATCTATTACGTTTGGACTTCAAAAGAAAAGAGTTATTTTTCTTCTTATCACTTTCTTGTTCTTAAATTAGTTTTCTCTTTTCTTTCTTCAAGTGATGAAACTTTAAAAAACAATCCCTAATGGTAGTAATAAATCTCCTTAATTTTTATAAGACCCTTAATTTTCCTTCTCTTTTTACTTACCCCCCAAAATCCAGTTCATACTAAAATATTCTCCATATTTTATTGGGATTTTCCAGGTAGGGTAGATACAAAAAGACACCAACGTATCTATGGCCCAAAAAAAGTGAAGCTTTGTTTGAGCTTTATTTTACCGTTCTTTCTTGCAATACTAGTTTTCCAACAAACCCCACCACCTTTTTTTAATTTTTTTTCCCCAACTAATTTTGTTGTTCTAACCTGCTTTTAAAAAGTGAACCGCGAGGCAATTTTGAAAGGGCAAACGGCATTCCATTTTTTCGAATTGCTCCCCCAATATCAACTCTTTAAGAAGCGTCGTATCCGTTCAATGCATACAAAGAATGATCACTCGATGAACGATTTAGATTACTATAATAAACACACGATGGAGTCTACAACGATCGGTGATAGAAGAAGAAGAAGTAGAAGAAGATACAGTACTCCTACTATACTAGTATGTAGAGATTTACGCGCTTATGTGGAAATTAAAGTCGTCGTTTTGGCTATCTACATCAAAGACATTCATACTCTGTTGAATTGAATTGTTATACATAGTGATCAAACATGAAATTTACCAGACTGCCCTCATGTGCGTTGACACTGAAATCTACTTATTACATCGCAGCTAAACTCCTCATGCCCTGTCATGTGAGTTGTAAAGTAGATAATTAGAGATTGTGGACAGATTTTCTTTCTTTTTTTTTAAAACCGGAAGTCAGAGTCTGTTTACGAGCACACTTGACTAATTTCGGGGTCAAGAAATTAACGACTGGACAAACCATCTGGTGTCCCAAGATTTAGAATATCAAGCCTCTACTGGATTTGATTAATGAATATGCGACTTTTGGAGGGCAAGAACTCATTGCTTTTCTCATTTTTATGTGGCCAAATCTATTGGGATCGATTAATTGTGTTTGATTCGTGGATCTAGTTCATGATATGTATCTCGCGAAACTATGATTGATTATCTCTATTTTAGTGATTTTATTCTCTCTCTAAATATATAATGAGTTTTATATTGGTTTGTTGTAGCGTTTGTGAGTTCGAGTTTTTATATGAAGCATGTGATGCACTTTTTAATTTCAAATTCTTTTAAAAATTTATTTAAGTTTAATGCACTTTTATACCTATAACTACTTTCTTCTCCATTGGTTCATGTTTTTATATGAAACATGTGACGCACTTTTTAATTTCAAATTCTTTTAAAAATTTATTTTCAAGTTTTTAATGCGCTTTTTTTTTTATACCTATAACTACTTTCTTCTCAATTGGTCCACAAAACAAAAACCGCGGTAGAAAAGGCCTTATGTGTTTGTTTGTTTTTGCATATTGAATTTATATTCTTATGAAATTTTCATTATCGATCAATTTTGTTTTTATCTTTTCACGAGTTTCTTAGTGTGGTTCTTATTTTTGTATGTGTTTAATTCAAGAAAAGGAGAAACTAGAAGCCAGTAAGAAGGATAAGAAACTCAAACGGTGTTCTCGATCATTATTTTACTACCCAGTCTCCCTCCCGTTCCGACACCCTTTTACTAAAAGTGGTATAGATTTCCTCCGACGAAATGCTATTGATTTTAGGAGGACTATAATGAGGAGGAGAGCGAAAATGCCACCCAAGTTGTTATACTAATAATCAAAAAATTAATTTTCAAGTTGAGGAATCAAATCAATGTGGAGTTTCGAGTAACCTTTTACACATTTTGAAGTGCATTATGAAATGAAGTTGATTTTTACGCTCTCATTTTATTCAGATACACTCTGTTTCTGGTCTTTATTCATGTGAATTAACTTTCATACATGCTTTTTTCACTTGTGAAAAGAGTACATAACCTTGTATTTTTAAGTGGAAAAAAAGAAAAGAAAGCGAGCACATAATTTGGACAAAAGGGGAATGTGAAAATTTATTTCTAGCAAAACCAACCTTTTGTACTCCTATTAGTACAGGGACCCTTATCAAAAATAGTTGTGATAAGGGCGAGTCAACTAAAATTGTACATTAGTATCATTTCTTTATCCAAACAACCCACTACCTCACACAAAACAAATAGTAGATGAACCACTTGGAAACATGCGTATGAAATTAAAAAATAAAAAGACTCCTCTACTAGTAGGTTTTGAATCTGGGTATTTATTTATTTTAATGGAATTCATAGTCAATTCAAGAGTTCAAATAAATTTCATATTGGTACGACGTACGGATAAGGCTTAAATTTCATCTCGGTAATGGACGGTTTAAATATGCAAGAGCTGAAATAATATTCAAATCATTCATTATCTAGACGGGCAGCTCAAATTGTACACCGCACTCCCGTAGTGCAACCCAAAGGCACTATTTGGCATTAGAGATTAAATTCTTTACACAGCCGGTGTAAATATTTGTTTCCTCCAAATCAATTATATTGTGCTACGTCATCATGTTCTATTGATTGGGACCAATGTTTTGCAACGTGACGAGATATAATTAATTTAGAAAAAACAAATATTTACACTGACGATGTAAAGAATTTATTCTCTCAGCGTTAATAGCCAAAGAGTTCAAATGTCCTAAATCTAGATGATCAATACGAACATTTTATATAGTCACATCAAACAGGGTCAAGGGAGTTGGGCTTCCTTTCATTTTCATAGTACATCCCATTTGTTCTCCGTTTTCGTTGTATCTTCCAATGTGTTTATTGATGAGTTAGGTTGACTGTTGATTACTGCCATTGTCATTTTCCACACCTATTGACAACCACCATTTCTCCGTCTCCTAAAAAAATCATAATTACGGTCATTTTCATATGAAGTAAAGTTTTACTAATCATGTTACATTCACGTCACTTTACAGTCCTGTCTGGCGTCGATTTTTAGGTTCCTCAATCGGTTTATGGAGTGAAATAGATTGGTGCCAAAATGCTGGAAGGAATTTGTTGTGTTTGGATTCAGCTATCCCCACTCAAGAGTTACTAGAACAAAAGACTTCATCATGGGGGTACTCTGACTGCAGCAATGCTACACACACAGCAAAAGTGCACAGATTTTGTGCACAGATTTTTTGTGGGGCCCACTACGGGTCCCACACAAATAATCCGAGCCGTTCATTAAATGTAAAACATTTTTTCAAGGGCCTCCGCGAAAAATCAGCTCAATCCGATACTCAAAGGTGCTCGATTCAATCATTTAACTTTTCATTCGAATTTCAGGATAATGAAAAGTTAGATGATTGAATCGAGCACTTATAGGTGTTGGATTAAGCTGATTTTTTGCGGAGGCCCTTGAAAAAATGTTTTACATTTAATGAACGGCTTGGATTATTTGTGTGGGACCCGTAATGAGCCCCACAAAAAATCTGTGCACAAAATCTGTGCACTTTTGCTGTGTGTGTAACATTTCTGCTCTGACTGGGAGTTGTTCTTCAATTGCAATCAAGATATTGTAGTTCCTGTCACTTAGTAATACTAAAAAATATCATTTAAAATCTTTGTAATATATTATTGCGTCTACCACGTTGATGGTCACGACCGCTTTTAATTTGTGAATTTCTTTTCATAGACTACTCTTATAAAAATTTGAATTTGTCGCCGCGATTGGGGTAATTGTACCCGTTCTGCTTTCTCTCCTTAAAAACTAAATACTTATTTGTAATTTCCAAGCTTAAAAATAATAGGCTTACTAAAATAAATAAAAAATATGAAAATATGAATCTTGTGTGATAGAAATCTATCAAACTCTGAAAAAAATTAAAAATTTATTTTCGTAAGCCTATTATTTTTAAATTTAAAAATAAATCCCTATTTTTTTAGATATTTATTTGAGAATCTAAAACGGGGGGTCGTGTTCAATTCCTTGAAAGACAAGTTAAATAATGAAATTGTGACTGTGACAATCGAATACGAGTAATTTGACACGTCACCAATTTCGCCCTAAAACTGAAAAAATAAACTCCTATATTCTCTCGAATCACAATTACATGGCAAGTGGCAGTTGACGAGTTGCATATGAAAAGGACAATGGACATGTACTATTTTTCTTGGTTTGACGGCAAGAGGTGTCTGAGCTGGTTTATGTGTACCTCAACTAATTTTTTCTACATCGTCGCCGATTCAGTTAAAGATAAGTCATCCATGCTAAGGTTAGGCTATTGACAAGATTGACGCAATAGTCGAATTTTTGTAAATTGTGTGAAAAACAAACCGACCGAGCAACTGGACCAACTCTCAAGTTGACAAAGGATATTTTCGGAAATATAAATGTTCTCTCGCATGAGGCGGCTTTAATGAGAAATTTTTCATTGCCAGGTGGGTACCACGTAGTGTCCGCTTGACACATCCAAGCCGTCTAATACGATTTTGGATAACTCAAATTTGGAGAAAGAAAAGGAGGAGGGAAGAGAGGAGAGATAAAGTTTTAATATGAGTCATCTAAAAGTGCATTGAACAACTCAGAAGTGCCGATCAACACCACGTAAGATATACCCGCTCGGGACCGAAAAATCTCTTCGGCTTTTATTGTCCAATCGGCGACTCACGGAATTTTAAAACCAACAAATATAGTATGCCCACCATTTACCTCTACAAGAGTACTAAAAAAGGTTTTTCCTTTCCGTTCACATTTATCAATCGTGCTGGCAACTTTGTTTTCTCGAAGCGTTTTTCGCACAAAAAAAAACCAGATCATATCTCAGAGCATCCTCAGATTCCTTGCTCTTCTTCTTCTTCTTCTTCGCCATCTACTTGGCGTGATTCTGTTTTCTGGCAACAGTTTTTTTTCTCGCAAAACACTTTTTCAGCTCTGAAAAATTCACGCAACTGCTCCTGAACATCACTTATCAGTCCGAACATCGACAGGTAACATGAATTCCTACGCGTGTTGCATCAATGCGTCGCTGGCTCTGATTTTTAACCTTGTTTTTGACTCGCTGATGTTTTTTTTTTTTTTTTGATAAATCTCGATTTGCTTTGACGTTGAAGCTTGATCTGAACATCTCCGTGGTTTCTGTGGTGAATTTGGATTTGTTGTAGTAAATGTTGTTTGTTGGCCTGGGATTGGGGATTTGCTTTCTTCTAGGTACGAGTTTCGAAACTTCCTAGCTGCTATCAACTCTTGCGATTCCGTCACGCCGATGCTCCGTTGCTAGTCTTTACAGGATTTTGTCGTGTCATCAAATTGGTCCAACCCTGGTAGGGCTGCAAATGAACTGAGCTGCTTATTGCTCGGCTTCTTAAGGCTCAGTTTGTTTAGTAATCAAGCTTAGTTCAAGCTCGAGTTTTAGGCTCGATTAGTAAACGAGCCGAGCTTGACAATCAAAAGCTCGGCTCGTTTGAAGAGGTTAGTTAAGTGAATTAACCGGGCTTGGCTTGTTAAAGACTCGGTTCGTTTACAACTGAGTCGAGCTCAAATTTTAGGTTTGTTTAGTAAACGAGCCGAGCTCCAAGCCTCCGGCACTACAAAAGTTTGGCTCAGCTTGGCTCATTTACACCCCTAACGGCTGGTGGATGGTGGGATTTATGATCCCTAGGATTAGTCGAAATGCACGCAAGTTGGCCCTGGGTTATGGAAAAACAGTTTTGCTGTCACTGATCGTATGTCCAAAAGCTGTGAAATATTGTTTCAGACAATAGATAGAACTATGCTTGATTTGCATTTGCACTACAAGCCAAGTCTTGTTATTGCAATTTTGTGGTATATGGGCATCAAAAGCTTGTGGTTATCTTACTAATTTATTGGAAGATTCGGAACTGTTAATGTTTGACTAGACAAATTGACTATTGGACAAAATGGTGTTGATTTTGCTATATTTCAGGGTATATAGTCTATGATGTTGAAAATGCGTACATATGAGTTCTGTAGGAATACTTTTCACTGTGGAATGTAGGATTTTCTGTAATTTGCCCATTTGACATTTTCTGAGGCTCTGACTGCTGAATTTTCAACATCATTACATCAAACCTATGAAGTTCATGGAGTTACAGATGGGATCAGTCTTGCAGTGAAGTGCTATTCAATATGCTTATCTTGTCTTCTGGCACCCACAGATTGTTTTCCCTTCTCAAGTTTTGCAGGATGCATCATTGTTTAGAAAGTTTGGTGTAACAAGGATGCCTTCAAGTCTGTGCATGCTTATCATCGAGTTCCAATATTTATTGATTTTTGGTGACTAAAACTGAAGCTCATCTACCACGAGCTAAACAGAAGAAAAATTGGAGTGCTTAATTACATGGAAAACAAATGGTGCTGGTTGATTCAGTTTTGTTTAAAGATTTTTTATTCGTTTTACAGGTTTGTCAATGGACGGGAACCTTGAGTAACAAATAATTGAGTCACAAACACAGATATGAAAGGAGAATCATCTGGACTGATAATTGGCATCTCTA
>BPLS01016678.1:0-11207 GCA_019656275.1 Rhododendron kiyosumense | reverse complement strand
TGGTCATTTTGCCAAGACTAGGCAACTTTTCGGTTTAGTTACCCTAATCGGATAATTGGATGCTAACTAGGCTTGCTAAGTAGGATTAAAGTGCAAGAATTGAAACTTGAGGGACCAAAGTGCAATTATAGCAAAATTCAGGAATTAACGTAATTCAAGCAATTAAAATAAATAACTCGAATAATAAAAATAACTTTTTATTCCATAAAATTCAGAGTTATTACACATAATGAAGATGAAACATGAGCGATTTACTAAATCTATTAGCAATGGAAAAACGCGATTGACATATATAGTTAATGGGACCATAGAAACTGGTTTACTAAACCTAAACATGAGCGATTCTAACATTAGAGTATTGAAAATGCAAAACATACCAACCGCAAACGTCTGTAATTGTCGGATCTCAAGAGCGTGCAAGATTTCAATAATTAGATCTCTCTATTAAAATGCACAAAATGATGAGCGTTATTTTCAAAAGATCTTATTGAGGAGTGTCTTCGGGCATCGAATATTTAGGAAATGACACAAATTTAATAACACATCGCATGTGAATCTAACTTAATGGGACCATAGAAATTGGTTTGGGGAGTTTAATGTTCCAAATGAAGTTTAGATCTGAAATTCATAAAGTCTTTGGAAAATAAAGGAAAAGTTTGGGCCTTAGAATAAATTAAAGAAAAAAAAAAGGGGGTTATAAGGTAGTATTGCATTCACATGCCTGGATCTACATGGGTCGTCTGGAGAGAGACACGTGCCCCCGACTTTGTGCTTCAGACACGTAACACGTGTCCCCGCTTGAGGAAAAAGAAAAAAGCAATTATTCAAAAACAGACAAGAGGAAACTTCTGGTCAAAAAAAAAAAAAAGACAAGAGGAAACTTCTTTTTATGTTTCCCTTTTTGTTGGTAAAAAAAAATGTAGACAACTGATAGACAATGAAGAGTGCAATGTATCACTTGAACCAAAAATACTACTGGAAGCCTATAACCACAAACACTTGCACGCACAATTGCACCATATCTTGGTACAACAGAATCTTGGAGGAAACTCGTACTCTTTGTTCTTATCGTTTCTTTTTTCGGGAATAACAGGAAAATATGATGAATCAAAGTTTTGAATCTCATACATACTCCATTCGTCCCAATTTAATTGTCACTTTTGAGAGTTCGTGCCCTTTTTCAATTGATTATAATTTATAATTTATAATGTTTTAGGTGATTTTGAAAACATTATATTATAAAACAAATCAAGATCTATCAAATAAGATTCACATTAGATATAAAATTTATTACTAATTTAAATATATAATTAATTTTTTTATCCGGTTAGAATAGAACTGGAACAAGTAAATTAGGACGGAGGGAGTATTATTTTTTTCATAAAAAGATTGGTACCCTTAAATGGTGATTATCATTTTGGCTCAAATACTAATCAATACAAGTTAGTTTTACGTTAAAATTTTTTTATTTGAATATATGACTGTAGTACTGATTATTGAAGTAATAGACAATATTATAACGGTATATATATATATATATATATATATATGTTGTTTAGAAGAAAAATTGGTATGCTAACAGAACAAGGTTAACAAGGGGTACCTCTAGTTGTGCCAATGCACTATGGGAGTATAGAGCATCTCAGTATGCTCAATTAAAATTTTATCATCGTGATATGAACAGTTCAATTTATAGAGTATGCTGAGTAAATCATTCAGAAAATATGAAAATGACTTCGGATATTATTAGTCCTTTGGTTATATGTTAGTAGATGGAAGTGACACAAATCTATCTTGATCGATCACGTAATTATCAATGTCCGATTTTTTATTTTTGTCCTTTAAAATGTGTTTTGAAGGAATTGAGACCAAAAAAGTGTTTTGATGTGTAAGATTTCTTCCATTTTTGCCGTTTCAAAAAACAAGGAGGAGGTTTGGAGTCCATTATAGTCAGAATCATGAGTGAAACCTTCAACAATTACGTAGATACGGAGTATCTTTCTGATCAATACAAGAAACTTTAAATTGGATTTTTACAAAATCGAATGAGGATCTGGTCCTGATCTAGTGATCTGGACGGTGCGAAAACCTCAATTGCCACGATCAAAAGCAGAATCCGATTTACCTCCACCATCTCGCCGCCACGTGTCCCCCACCGCTGCTCCTTCCTATAAATCGCTTTCCAATTTTGTATAGTGTGTATCACTTCGTACCCCACCAGAGAAAAATCCTTTTTTAGAACTTCCTTTTCTCATCGAAACCCCCCTCCCCCCAGTTTCCAGTCCTCTGTCGTTTTCGTTTTCGCTGTTCTTGTAAAATCCGAGAAAGAACCCAGAACCAAAGACATGGCTAATACTAACCAAGATCCGAGTCGTTTATGGACTTTTCTCACCCTTCTCCACTCTCTCGCCGGGTAATCTTTTTAACCCCCCATTCTCTCTCTCTCTCTCTCTCTCTCTCTCTCTCTCTCTCTCTCTGTGCATAATGGGTTTCAGCTATTCTCTTTGGTTTGGTTGTAATTAATTACAAGTTTATCAGTCTAATTTCTGCTTTCTTGTGACCATCACTGCAGGCCAGTTCTTATGCTGCTGTACCCTTTGTAAGTCAAATCATGCAATCCCTTTAAAGATTTTTTTGTGTTTGTTTAGAAATTACTCATGACTACAATCACAAGTTCCCTATTCGAACTCGTGTTGGAGTTGGAGCGGTCCTCCTATTAACAGCCCATTAAACTTTTTGTAATGAAAAAAAATATGGCTTAACAAGTAGAATAATTGATCTCCACAAAACCGAAAGAGATTGGTTTGGTCCGGTGGTCAAGGCCTCGGCCTCAGGTTTGTCTCAGCTTCGAAACCTTTCAGATGTTGTTAATTCCTTTAACGGCAAGTGAGTGGTGGGATTGAGTCTGGATTAGTAGAGGTGAGAGTAAGCTGGACCAGAGACACTTGAGTTATCAGAAAAATAATAGATGCTCATACCACATATTTCATGCTTTCAAATGTCTTAATTTTGTACGATTTTCAAAGAACCCATTTTTACCCAAATTCGATCTTGTGGTGATTGTTAGTATAAGGTTTGATTTTTGAATAGGTATGCTTCGGTAATAGCGATAGAGAGCCCATCAAAGGTAGACGATGAGCAGTGGCTTGCTTACTGGATCATATACTCATTCCTCACTCTCATGGAGATGCTCCTCCAACCTGTCTTAGAATGGTATGACCCCAGGAAAAAACAAAATGAAATCAACAACATTTACAGTCATTTCAATTAGGTCAATTCTTATTCTGGGTCGGATTTTCCCCTTCCCCTTGTAGGATACCATTTTGGTATGATCTAAAGCTAGCGTTCGTGGCGTGGTTAGTTCTGCCTCAGTTCAAGGGAGCAGCTTTCTTGTACCACCGATTTGTTAGAGAGAATATCAGGAAATACGGGTTAGTCGATGGCAATTGGAAGTCTCCTTCTGGCGGCAAGGGCAAGGGCAAGAACAAGTTTGTGGACTTCATTACCAATAAGAAAGTGAGCTGATTCCCCAATTCAATCCTCTTTTGCTCTCTTAATACTATAAATTTTGATTGTTATATTCATATTCATGGCCGTAATTCGTGTTTTGTGATTGATGTTGTGCAGGGAGAGCAGGAGGCTTCTTGATTGCACAGGCGAGGAGGGACGGGGAGAGATATCTTCGCGTTTATGTTGGGGGGGGGGGGGCGTGGTTGGAATATCTGATCAGTTGTTTCTAATCATCTTTTTCTTTGTAGTTTGTAGTGAGTGTTGATAATGGTTCTTGCACTTTTACTTCAGCTTTTGTGTGCAAGAATTCTAGACTGTCTATAAGTTGGTAACAGTACTTCATCTAACACTTCACTGATGAATTAGTTGTTTTCTAAGGTTGTGTAATCATAGTTTTTACATGGCAATTTTTGTGAGATGAACTCAAATTAGAGATGTTAACGACCCAATCTGCGATGGTACATATGGAAAATCTCTCTGATTTTCACTCACTCTGCCACTTTGAATCTTTGAACTGCACAAGCAACTAGTAAAAGGTATTGACACTGGTGGTGGTTGTTTCTAGTCTGAGGCTTCATCGTATTGTGGGGAGAGTACTGGTTTCATAAATGTTTTGCAACGTTCACATTGCGCGATGTTTCCCATTCTACTCCTGTCTTCTCCATCTCTCTTCTTGTTTTTTTTTCCTTGGCAAAAGTCGGTAAATAGTCAGTAGTGAGGTTTGAACTTCAGTCAAATATATTGAACCGTTGGTAGCATATGGAGCCAACAACCGGTGGGACACTCGATTAAAAAAAAAAAAAAATTTGTTGGGACACTCGGGGCTCACCAGTCTTTTAACAGGCGTTATAGGCGGAGAATATTTACAAATGTAGTTTTTGTTAGTTTTGCGCGAACAAGTCTCTGTGTCTTTGTTTCGCTTATCTTTACTTTCCTCCTCACTCTTTATTCCATGCTATCTCCATGAAGTAAAGAAACAAATCTTTTGAGAGCACACATCATACAGATCTAGGGATGCTGAAAAGCAACCCTCTGTAGAGTGTCCTGCAATGCGCATCCGGACTGTCCATCTTGACAATCAATAGTCTGGATTGAAAAAACTCTTCCATGTAATAGTTAGGGAAGAATTAATTTTTTATTGAAAGAGTTCGTTTTTAATCCAAACAGTTAAAAACACTTTGAATTGCTTTGATGGTGCACTACATGGAGATGCTTTGCAGCATCTCCGGAACCGTGGTTTACACTCAGTGACAATCACTGATTACATGAAAAAAAAAAAAAAAAAGGTCTCTACTTTTTATAAAGCTATATTTTTTAGTTATGGTATTCTAAATTAAATGCTCTTAACCTGTGATTAGCACCCCGCGTGTCCACATGATTATACCAACTTGGGAAAAGATTCATTCCCTCCTTGAAAAGATTGGATGACTAGGCAAAGGCATGTCATATCTTAATTAATTAGTAATTTGACATTAAGCACTAGGCATCATTGACATTAAGCACTAGGCATCACGCTGAGATATAGTCATAATTGCGCAGAAAACAATTTCACCAAATTCAAACCCCAACTACTCCCCCTTTTCTACGTGAGATGAGAGAAAGGCATCCAACACCTAATAAAGTTGGATCTTTCATTTAAATCTCTCTATATACTACACGGGAAATTAAATTAATGTGAATAAAAGTTAGGTATGTTCACGTAGGCGAACACTTTTCCAAATCCTTATCACATGGTACACTGTTTGACAGATTGGATGAGTGTGTAGAAGTATGAGCGTATCCAAGCAGAGTTCTAAACTGTGGTAGATTATGAAATTCAATATAGGCGGGGCACGTCATAAGTTTGAAATGTTAATTCTCTCCTTGTCAAACACATTATTTGAGTCTAAAGTATGCTTTAGTTAGATGAGTTTTCTAACTAAATTGAAAAGCACAAATTTCATATGCAATGAGCATATAAATTTGAAGATATAAAAGACATACATGTGTAGCATTTAATTAGAAATTAAAATTCTAAATCTCGAACGAGTGATCATAATCGATCAATCGACACATGAAGATTTAGTTTTGATAGTGGAATTGAAACACATTGATTAAGGGATTGCTTTCTTACTGGGTGATACTTGGTGAGACTTGTAAGAGTGATAAACTTTATAGTTTCTAAATTTGAATGGCACACTAGTGCAATTCTTGAGGGGTTAAATGAAATGTACTTTAGATTGCTGAGCCCGTTTCAGAACAGAAAAAAAGTCCTTATTTTTTAATAAGGCAATTTAAAGCTTAAAAATTATAAACTTATTGAAATCTAAAAATATGCAATATAGATCTTATTTAAAAGATATCATTAAGATCTTTTATACGATGCAAAAAAAAAATTAAAAAATTATTTTTCAATTACATTATTTTTTAGTTTGAAAATGTGAAATAAACTGTTTATTTTTTAAGAAGGTTCCTGGAATGGACTCTAAGAGCATCCGCATCAAGGTCTACTCGATCTTGAAAACTATAGTAACGAGCCAAACTCAAAATAAACCCCAAAAGCTTGGGTTACCAGCCTCGTTGAAATCACCTCTGGAGTAGCAGGACAATTCCTCGTTGCAACACCTGAGCAACTGTTCCCTCACATTGGTACGTAGAGCTGACGTTCTTCCTTCTTTGTTCTTCCTCATCTTTCTATCAGTGGGGGGGCCGAATTCGGAGCCCTATGAAGAGTTTCTTGCATTTCCTGTGGGAGCGGAGATGTGGCCACAATGAGAAATTCTGTCATCGCCAGCGAATTAGATCCGTCCTGGAGGCGATCAGGTCTCGGGCCAGCATCACGTTGCTCGATCGCCTCTGATCTTGTCCCAAGTCTAGGTGATGTCGTCTCCTCCGGTGGCCTTCCAGTAGACATTTGGCCTTCCATAGATATTTCGCCTTCCGGGTGGCCTTCTAGTAGATATTTGCAATTGGCTGTTGTGTTTATTTCGGTGAGTTTGAATATTTTGAGAAGAGAGTGAGAGTAGAGCCTGATGCAGTAGATATTTTAAAAGTGGGTAGTTAAAGTAATAAAGCAACTTTTTGATGTGTTAATTGATCCAAAATGTAGAAAGTCTGGTGTGGATGCTCTAAGGGTATAAATGAGAGAATTGAAAATTCAAGGGGCACGTGACCCAAAGTCTCTACGTGGATTCACCTCTGGTTTGAAACCATACATAAGATGAAGAGATTCAACGATATATTTTTTGTTGTTGTTGTTGTTGATCCAAAGAAATATTGAAGTACTTTTTATATAGTTAGATCCAAAAAATGAAGTTGGAAATTAAATTTCTAGTTTGGTTTACAGACTAGAAATTTGGAAAACAAGTGAACTGATTTGGAATCACTCTTTTTCTTTCTTTTTTGCATTGGTGTCTTTTTCTTCGCTCTCCACCTCAAATAAGTTCGCTCGTTTTTAATCGTGCGTCTTAAAAGAACTTGAAGTGTTAGAACGCTTATGCGTCGAAAGGGGTTTTGAGTTAGTAGAAATTGATAAGTTAAACAGGAGGGCTGACACAATCCAATATTGCAAGGGTCACCAAGCCATGGAGGTTTAAGGCTAAACTAAAATCGTTATATGAAGTAATGAGTAAATGAAACCTCCCCCCCTACCCCCAAGAATCACAAACCAAAAAGAAAAAAACGAAGAGTATTAATTAAAGAACCATGAAGTGAACAAAACCATATTCAACAATTATCCTAAACCCGAAAAATTCAATTCTTTGATTTGTTATCACCTGATTTCATCAAGTTTATTTCAAAAATCAATTAGGGATGTGATAATTCCACAATTACCCTAAACCCGAAATTTAATTCTTTGATTCGTTATCATGTGATTTCATCAAGTTTATTTCAAAAATCAATTAGGGATGTGATAAAACGGTTTTGCTAACCTCCGCCCACTAGGCGGAGGATGGTATGTTAATAATTCCAAACAAATTCGGATATCAATACATATTTCACGGATATGTGACATCAACATCAATCTGCTAAAATTGGGCTCGGCCACTAGGCCTCTAATCGACCCAGTCTGGGCCACTGGACTATTCTGTTCCATTTATGGGCTCGGCCACTAGGCCTCTAATCGACCCAGTCTGGGCCACTGGACACACGATGGGCCTCATTTTGGGTCCAAAAGCACTGGATTTCCGCTTGGACAAGCCCATAGGCCATCAAACAAAAAGCAATGGAAAAATGCTTTATTATTTAGTTGTCTTGGCACCATAATTCAGTAATTCAGAAGCACTAACCGAACATTTTTCAAAACTAAATATTTATTTGGGGTCCATAACCTTAGGCCCCGTTTAGCTAAGATTTTTATTTTTTAAGTAATTATTTCTTAAGAAAGGTTATGTTCTCTCAATACATGCATCACATTTAATTCAATAAATAAGAACTCACTTATTTTAATTAGAGGAACAGGGCTTTAGTCGTAGAATCCATGAGAATGTGTAATTGTGGAATGGTCCAAACCACGTGACAATTCTCCGGAATTATTGAATAGACTTCTACAAAAAGTCAGGTTTTGTCCTTATTTGAATTTTTTCCACGTTTGTTTGTTTTGGGCCAATTTTTTTTAACTCTTTGATTTGTCTCAACTAGACGAATCAGAAAAGTAATTTTTTTTTTTACTTTTACCCAAAATTTTGAAACTTAAAAGTGGTCATTGTTCAAAATATTTAGGTAAAAGTAAAAAAAAAAATTATTTTTCCGATTCTTCTTATTGAGACAAATCAAAAAGTTAAAAAAAATTTGGTGCAAAACAAACAAATGCGAAAAAAATTCAAATTAAAACCATCAAAAAAATAAAAAAAGTTATTAGTGGAACAGGAACCCAACCAGGATGCGTGACGAAGAAGAGTGTGGTGCCCTGGAGGGCCTAGACCTCCGAATTAGTACTACCCAAAAGCAACACACGAAAATGTTGTTTCCCAAATCGGCTTGAACTAAACTCGTGATCAAGATAGAGAGAGAGAGAGAGAGAGAGAGAGCATATCGCACCCCCACCGCTGAGCGCTTTGTCTCCTTTGACTTACGTGTCGCATCCCTTCCATGCAGCAATGCCACCACAGCTTCCCCTTCCCCCTTCTCAGACTTTCCCACCTCCACTTGTTATTTATATTTATATACCCCTCTCCCTCTCCCTCTCTCTCTCTACGCCATGGTAGATACACCTTCATCCTCTCTCTCTCTCTCTCTCTCGTCAGTGCGTACTTAGATTGTTTATCTACCCACGGCCATGGATCTTATTAACATGTTCTTGAACCTTGTAGCTCCTCCCTTCACCTTCTTCACTCTCCTGTTTTTGTTGCCACCCTACCAGGCTCTCAAGTGTTTCCTCTCGCTCTTGACCTTCGTCTTCCATGAAAACGTCGCCGGCAAGGTCGTCCTCATCACCGGCGCTTCCTCCGGCATAGGCGAGGTGAATCAAACACAGTCTTAGCATCGACTAGCTAGTACTTTAATGCAAAGAGATATCTGAAAGTTGGAAAAGTTGATTCGGAATACCATGTATTATTTGCAAGTATTTACTACTATTATTTGTGCAACTGCGAAATTACTTTTATATTTTCCAAGCCTTGACTGAGAGTGAAAGTGGCAGCCCAGTTGGTCTCGAGTCTAGAGTAGAATAATTTGACTTAGGCCAAAAAAGTTTGTTGGACATGGGCTAATTAGGTAAACTAACAATAGTGAAGATGAAAAAGGAGGCTTGTTTTCAAAGAAGGGGAGTCTTGAAATCGAAAAAATTTTCAGTGCCGAGCGGGTACCATGTGGTGCCCGCTCGGTCATCCGAGCCGTCCATTACGTGTATGGACGGCTTAGATTTGGAGAGAGAAAAGGAGCGAGAAAGTGTTAGGATGAAAGGAGAGAGTGTGTTTTAATCCGAACCATCCAAAAATGCATCGAACGGCTCGGGTGCGCCGAGCGGGTGTCACGTCGGCAATACCCGCTCGGCACTGAAAAATTCCTCCTTGAAATCATTTTCCAAAGAAAAATCCTAATAACAACCTAATAGATGGTCAATAAGGCAAGAAAACGACAAAAACATAGTTTTCTACGTTTTAAAATGCCTTGAAAAGTGTTAGGGAAATGTATTGGAAACTGTGTTTCTTTTTTGAGGAATCTTAGGTACAAAGAAAATGAGAATGAATAATATCCACTACGGGTGTAAAATTTCATTTTTTCACTACTGCCAATTATGGGCCTCACTGGGTGTCATTGTTGTGATTTGAACCGTTCATATTTTAAAATACAAAATATAGTATTGTCATACAAAAAATAAATTTGATTGGAAGTCAATAGATATATCAAAATTTGGATTTTGATTTGTAAAATGGACGATATTATTTCTGTCAACAATAATAAAGATAAAAAGATAAACTATCTATTTTACAAAGCGAAAATCATTTTTTGATACTCTTATCGATATCTGATCAAATTTATTTTTTGTATGGACACACTACTGTGCGGGTCTACATGCAAGATGAATAGTTCAGATCAACAATAAACACATGGTAGGATCCAAAAACGGAGGTGGTGGTGGAAAAGTGAGGTTTTTATCACCGGTGGAAAGAATTTATCTTCAAAGATGATATATATACCCAAAATCACCCAGAACAAGTCTATTAACGGTCATAAATACCTCTAAAAGTGTATTGGGGTAATTTTTTTTTGCACCTAGCACTTTTATTCCCTTTTTTTTTCTTATCTTATTTTTTATCTTGGTCTTGCCTTATTGACAACTGAGCTGTTAATAGCATAATCGCATAATCGTCTTTCAAAATATTTGGGTTTAGAAGTGTTAGTATGTATTACAATGAAACATTATTTTTTGTTCCATTTGTGTAGCACCTTGCTTATGAGTACGCAAGGAGAGGGGCATACCTGGCCCTCTCAGCAAGGAGGGAGAATCATCTACGCTCAGTTGCGGACAGGGCACTAGAGTTGGGCGCTCCCGATGTTATTGCAGTACGGGCTGATGTTTCTAGGGTCGATGATTGTAGGCGGTTTGTTGAAGAAACAGTGAATCACTATGGCAGACGTACGTTAGAACTTCAAATCTTTCGTGCTCTTATGTGAGATTTTTGCAAGTGTGTGCTGTATTTCGTTAGCATTGTGCTTTTTTGGTGGTCACAGTGGACCATGTGGTGAACAATGCTGGGATCTCACACGTCTGCATGCTTGAAGAAGTGGACGATGTCACCAACCTCAGACCCGTTATGGTAATTCCGTCGGCACCCGCATACTCAATTTACAAATTACGATGGCGGTTTTGAGTATTAATTTCCTTAACTTAGGCAGAGTCCAAGGGCAATAGTATTGTGCAAATTCTCAAAGGTTTGAGTTTTCACAGGACATCAACTTCTGGGGTTCCGTTTACACCACCCGGTTTGCTGCGCCTCATCTAAGAAACACCGGAGGCAAGATCATTGCTCTCTCATCATCGGCTTTGTGGTTGACATTGCCGCGAATGAGCATCTACAACGTAAGAATTTAACCGAGTCAAGTTCCCTTCCAAGTTTTTCTGTATTGTGTTGATACTGTGTTTTTGACCGAATGAGTTCCTTGATCATTTCGTTTACCTGAGTTGTAATTAGGTACATTGGTGGTGTTTTCCAGGCTAGTAAGGCAGCGATGTTTGCCTTGTTCGAGACGTTGAGAGTTGAATTTGCGCCGGA
>BPLS01016675.1:0-13724 GCA_019656275.1 Rhododendron kiyosumense | reverse complement strand
TCTGAAGTCTACCCTGAAAGTACAACAGAACTATTCCAGTTGTAAAACATCTAATGGAACCGTAGTGAAATTGAAAGAAACAAATGTCCAGAGGTGACTTCTTTTATATTATATATATGGAGGATTTGATTCACAAGGACCGTGATAGGGAATCATTTGATCATCATTATTGAGGAAGAAGCGAAATGTAATATACGGGACCACTGTTGGAAATCTTAGTCTTGCTTTTGGAAATCTTAAGGAAAGACTAGGATCAAACCAATTTGAGCTAGAAGAATTTTAGCTTTTCTTTCTCAACAGAAGGGAAATATTCTCCTTAATGTTCAATTACCTTGTAAACGGCACCGAATCCACCTTTTCCAAGCTTATTGTCAACAGAGAAGTTATCTGTTGCAATGCTAATGGTATCAAAGCTGTACTGCAAGGATTCCACGGTGGTAATTTTATCCCCAGCTTCAGAAACTGAATTAAAAAAAGAGAGGAAATAATCAAGATGATATTCAAGTAATGATTTGGTAACTTCTTCATAGATCCGACATCGTAGGATATTCAAGCAAATCCATATGTTGGTGTCAAAATAGCTTTCGGAAGTCAATATTTTTGGCTTTCTGAAGTCAAATTTGTAAGATAGCAATGCTGTTGCTCCGGTTTGGAATTGTTTTGGCACCACATTAAATCCAGACTATTGCATTGAACCCGCCTCATTTATTTGGATCAGTTAGTTTGAGTGATGTGAGTCATGTGACATATTTGACAAAATCACAGTTATTGTCAAACTTGACAGCAAAAAAATGACATTCTGACTCACTAGTGGACATGAATTATACCGAAGTCTCTTAAACTATGACTTTGACAGCCAATATAGCAAGGACTAGATTAGCTCATATGCAGTAAACTAATAAATAATAATAATCACCACTGCAAATGGGATAAGAAATTCATAAAGGTCTAAAGACACCAAATTAGACTTACCATGGACTTCATCCCTTGGCATCCTCTGTTTCCACTTCCACTTCCACAAATATATCAACATAAAAACAATGAGTGCTATCACAGAAGTAACGGTTGAAACAACAATAAAAATGACTGTTCGAGTTCTATTGACATCAATTCCTGCAAAAACCAGAAATTCATGAAATTTGCATTTTTGCCATGGTTGTAACAAAGTGCATGTAGATGTGCAGTTTTTTAGACAAATGAATTGTGAAGTAAATCTGCTGCGACAAACTTGAGATAAATCTCGGCAATAGGAACCCAAGATGGCCCAACTCGTTATAAAAGGCAATTTACTAGACCTTCTTTTAATTAATTTTCCTTTTTTTTTTTTGTGGGTGGATATAGCAACTTGGAAACAATAAAATTAGGTTCCTAAAGATAGAATCGGTCGAAAAGGCCACAGGGCATTATCTTACTTTTTTATGTCGATATTTGGTAGTGTCACATCTAGATAATGTGGTGAGATTGAGCATTACATGTTTGTGTATTTGATTAACAAACTAGTTTAACTTTGATACTCAATCACTGCAGTGGACTCAGGTCCTCTAAAGCTTAAAAAAGTTTATCACAAACGCACCACCTGATTCCCCTAAAACCACGATAGTTACCTAACCCCTTGATACTGCTATCAGCTATATAAAACCATGATCGGAGGAAAAAGATTATCCTATACCTGGGGTTGACTCTATTGGAGGGGGAGAATCAACGGGAGGGGTTGAATCAACGGGAGAGGTTGAATCAATGGATATCTCGCTAAAGAAAAGATATTTGTCAAACTGCAAATCACAGCTGGGTGTAAGAATCCTCCCACCTTCGCTCCCTCTAATATAGCTTGGAATATCAGCCAAAATTGACGAAAGGCAACTGCTACAATCCTGTTCGGACAAATCGGGCGTGCACTGCAAAAGTCCATCTATAGTTAGGAAATCCAGACCGGTCTCAATTCCGGTTGCAAACTTTTTACGTGTCCCCCCGGAAGCTGCTTCGATAATGAGGCTCTTAAACAAGGTGCTCAAAGCTTGATCGTATTGATCCACGTTCGGAGCTTGTTGGGTGCTTCCGAAAAACTGTGTGGGATCAGTTGATGTTGTGCCATTAATGGACTCGTTTGAGTATCGTACCATACATGCGTCGTACCATCCAATGGCCTTCTTGCTATTAGGACAAACTTGTGTGATATAACTAGTGGAGTTATTGATACAACCACGACAAGTGTCGAGGTCAAAATCTCCTCTGCAAAGCACAATTGCGCTAACTCTGTCAGGATTTTCGCCCAAGGAAGAACTGTAAAACCCATAGCTATCAGTGTTTGAGGAAAGAGAGGATAGGAGGGTGTTGAGGTTTGTCTGATATAAACTGTTAGTTGTGTAGTTACCGAATCCCGCAAAACACTTGACGTACAGGAAATCAAGCTGGGAAATGCTGAGACCAACAACGTTTATAAGAATATGAGAGAGGAAGATGAGGTTTCTCCATGAACCCATTTCATTGAAAAGGTTTATGGAAAAGTGCTGAATGTCAAGGAAGCCATATGGACAGATTGTCAATATAAAGAAAACCTAAAGATGCTTAGGATCAAATTATGGAGTACAAGATTGATGAAATTAGATTAGGAACCATTCAAAGTAAAAACTGGCCGTTGGAGGAATAATGAATCTTAAGACAATCGAGGAGAGAGTTGACTCTAAACTTGACATCTCCTCAAATAGACCTTGGTCTATAGTTTCCAAAATTCAATAATATTGGTGGTTGTCTTGTGCAACTTTGAATTAATATGCAACAAAAGCTAATGTATAACTTCTTACCAAAAAATGAATTCCTGCATCATGGTTTGTTGACATTTTTAATCCAAAATGTCCTTTTCAAATTTTACAAAAATAAATGAAAACCCACACCACCAAAGTCTTCAGACTCAATTAATCAACCAATGGCACCTATTGTTGTTAAAGCATGTTATTTTAGTGGATTCATTTTCATATGACAGGGGACCCTACTGCCGGTTGGCTCCCTCACCTCGACAAGTCCTCTATCACAAGTCATTTGATGCCGATGGTTATAAATCCTCTAACATATTCAAAATTTTGCAAAGGATCGCCTTTTTGCTATCACATAGATTAACTTAACAACTATTCTCACGTAAATAATTAATCAAAATTAATTTGATATTATTAACCTAGTTTCTTTGATTATGCATGAACAGAATTAATAACACAATGCATAACACAGGTAAACGTGAAAAACTACAAGGCAGAGAAAAAACTAATGCCTTGTTTGGAACTTGTGGACAGTGAGGGATGAGAATAAAAAATAATTACAAAAGAAAATGTGAGAAAAGAAAGAAGAAAATTCTACTATTCCTAGAACTCTATTTTGTCATTTTCTTTCTCTTCTCTCTCAAACCAAACAAGGGAAGAGATAAAAAATTTAACTCTCCTTTTCCCTTCCTTTCCACATGTTCCAAACAAAGCTTAAGGGAGGGAAGAAGTCACTATATGCAAGGTGGATCGGGCGAGTCACAAAAGCACACAACATAGAGACAAGTATTTATTGTTTGGCTGGAATCCCCGCTCCACAGAGAAAAATAAAAACTCCATTTACTAATATTTGGAGGTGCTATACACTCAACTGACCTTCTCTCTTTGCTCTAGCTCTCTCTCTCTCTCTGTTTTCATTCACCTCACCCACAACACACTGAGTTATATGAAGGCCACAGGGCGTTAACCAGCAAGTAAAGAGGAGAGCAGAAGTGAGGATCGACCAACAACTGATCCTAAGGTGGGCAAGCCCGAACTATTGGAAGGGTCCTGTGGGTCCAAAGAGTCTTTTATATAGTCAAACACTCACACTGTCACATTTGCCTGATCACTACACACCCACTTTTATAGAATAGAAAAACGAGGAAAGAGAGTCATAAGGCAAAGGCCTCAAGGGACACAATGCAGGGGAGGCCTCATGGGACCCCAAAACTATAATCAAGTTGAGAATATAAAGAGTTTCTTACAACCAATTGTGAATTACCAATCTTGGTTTAGACACTCTCAGTTGAATCCTCGAGAACCGCTCCCGTAGATTTCTAGATCCGACTCTTTGAATCCTTGATCGAAAGGTGGATTCTTCACACATCAATCTCCAATAGCCTTTGACTCCTTCAAAATGATTCTCAAAGTTCTAGAAGATGAACAATCGAACTTGAGAGAGACTAAATAAGCATGAACTTCTCTAGATCTCACAAGGGGTTTTGCTATCTAGGTCAGAGACATGTTGCGCGATATTATTAGACGATTAGTGCTGCAAAAGATGGCCCAATTTTGTATACAAGTAAAGAAATGCACTGTACTTTCATTCAATTAAATTTTGGAAATAGTAAAATTATGTCCCTTAAGATCGTATCCCTTATAGCGAGGCAATTTTTTAATTTTCTAGAATGTCAGCTATTTGATACTGTTACATCCGGATGCAATGGAGAGACTAGACATTACATGTTGTACCTATTGGTTCGTATATAATTCACAAAATGGTTTACGACCGGTACTGATCATTACAGTTGACTCATAAGCTCTGAAGTTTTCTTTCTGACTGTAGTGATTTTGAAAATTTTCATGGTCAAAGCACCTGATTTCCTTTACGTAGTGTTCAACACTACTAATAACCTTACACCGCAATAATCACATTTACATACCTACAAACAGTGCTATTTAAAACCATAATCCCAAGGAAAAAGATTATGCTATACTTGGTGTGGCAACAGCTGGAATCTCACCAAAGAGAAATTTTTTCTCATATAAAAAATTACAGCTGGGTGCAATTTTCACTTTTCGGCTATAACTTCCTCAACGCAATTGCTACATTCTTGTTTGGGCAAATCAAGCGTGCACTGCATCACACCTGATATAGTTTGAAAATCCAGGGAAGTTTCCCTTCACACCCTTTCCATGAGTCCCACCAGATGCCGCTTGGCTACTAAGTCTATCCAACAAGGTGCCCAAAGCCTGATTAAATTGATCCACACTCGATGCATGTTGGGTGCTCCTAAGATAGAACATGGGACAACTTGATAATTCACCATTAATAGACTTGATCGAGTATCATAACATACGTAAGTTGTACCATACCATGGCCTATTAGCTATTAGGACAACCCTGTGTGAGCTTACTAGTGCAGTTATCAATATAACCACGACAAGTGTTGAGGTCAACGTCTCCTCTGCAAAGTGCACAATAGCATTAACTCCGTCAGGAACTTCACCCTATGAGGAACTATAAACCCGTATCTATCGGTGTTTTAGGAAAGAGAGCATAGGAGGGTATTGAGGTTTGTCTGATATACTCCTATACTATTAGTTGTGTAGTTACTATGAGAATGTGAAAGAGGAAGATGAGGTTTCTCCATGAACCCATTTCATTTAACTTGCAAAATTGTTTGAGGAAGATGGATTGAGGCTATTGCTTTGTGATATTGGAATCTAAACCAGTGTCGTTATGGAGAAATTTTGAATTGCAAGGAAGCCATACGGACAGATTTTTGAAAGAAGGAAACCTTAGAAATAAAGATGCCTAATGGAGCAACTTAACTAGTATAAGATTGATGGAGTTCGATTAGGAAGCATTCAATTTAAAATGTAGTTGGAGGAATGATGGATCTAACTAATTGGATGAGTAGTTGACTCTGAACTTTATCATCTTCTCCCATTGACTTTTAGGTCTGTTATTCAGAAAGTTCAATAATAATGGTTGGAGTATGTAGTAATCTTAAATTAAATCACAGTCCTAAAACCAGCCTCCATATCGTCTGACAAAAATCCACATTGTATGTTGTTTGTTAAAAATGTCATTTTCAAATAAATTTAAAAAATAAATGAAAACCAACACCCCTAGGCCCTAACATCTCCAATTTCAATTGATTACAGACTTCAAATCATGGCCGTAGTAGAAGCAAATCTATACTTGAGATAAACCTTGGGTACTCTGCATGTCAGAGCAATTAAAACTCAAGATGGCCCAATTTGATGTACAAGGCAATATATATCCTAGACCTTCTTTTAATTAACTCTTTTTTTTTTAAAAATAACTTGTGATATATGGAATATCTGTTGCAACTTGGAAACTATGAAATTAGGTCCCTAAAGATCATAACGATCATACGGGGCAATTTTTTTATTTTGTGCGCATTGTGCGGTTACTTGATACTGTTACATCTAGAGAATTTGGTGATACTGAATATTAAATGTTTTGTGCATACTGGTTCGCAGTTGATTCATGAACTGGTATACGACCAATACTCAGCCATCGTGGTTGATGCTCTAAAGCGAATGGCAGAGCTATTGTGGGGCCAGAGATATCCCCAACCTCACGCAAATGGAATATTATCAGTATAGTTAACTAAATTTTATTCAATTCATTAAAACCATAAACCTTAATCGTAACTGAAGGTATGATCAATCTTCACTTGGAGCACACTAAAAATAGTGATGATTAGTGAATTATACTACTATTGGATGATAACAATACATGTTATTCGATGATAGTAGCAATATCTCATGATTAATTCTTCAATTTATGAAATCGTTATACAAACACTCTAAGGACTTGATTTACTTTTTAAAAGTCCTGGTACGAAATTTATCTCTCATAATTCTGCTCCCCTCTGCTTTGATTCATATATAGTTCCGCCTGTGTCAAAAGTTTCTTTTGGTAAGTGATTTTAAAAGAATTTAAGACCGTGACACCCGATTCCCTATACTTATTGTTCAACACTCTTACTAATAATCCTATACACCACAACCAACTCGATACTACTGTTAAGAAAACAATCGAAGGAAGACGATTTGTTGTACCTGGTATTGCATTGACTTGAATTTCTTCGAAGAAAGGTTGATTCTCGAATTTCTTCAAAGAAAGGTTGATTCTCTAAGTTCAAATAACAGCGGGTAACAATCTGTCTGCCATACTTCCCGCCACAACAATGCGAATATTAGTCATAATCTTCTCAAGGCAATCACTACAATCCTGTTCGGACAAACCAGGTGTGCATTGCATAAGCCCGTATATTGTCTGGAAATCCAGACCGGTCTTGTTTCCCATTGTAAACTTCCAAAGGGTCCGGTGCCATTACAAACTTCCGAAGGGTCCCACTGGACGCCGGTTGGCTAATGAGTCTGTTCATTAAGGTTCTCAACGCAAGATTGAATTGATTGACGGTAGTACAACAATTCTAGAGGTCAATAATCAATATCTCCTCTGCAAAGCACAATTGCATTTTAACATTGTTAGGATTTTCGCCGATGGAGGAACTATAAAACCCGTATGTACCTGTGTTTGAAAAAAGAGAGGATAGAAGGGTGTTGAGATTTGCCTGATATTTACTGTTAGTTGTGTAGTTACCGGATCCCTCTATGCAGGAGGTGAGTGTTAAATGCAAAATAGTAACGTCCCCATCCTGTTCTTCCAACTGCAGATTAGGATAATAGAAGGACAAGCACTGTAAATACACAAGTTTTTCATAATTCATAACAAAAAACTAACACGAAATGAGGCAAAACAATAAGAATTTATATTGAACCATAAAGCTCCAAAACCACCCAATGAAGACTAGATACAAAGATTTCCCTTCAACATAAACCCAAACACAGGATATTGAGAGTTACACACACACACACACAAGAAAAAGACAGAAACACAGGACTGATAATGAAAAATCCCAAATCAAAGTACCAAAAAGGCAAAATCCTAACGGCAATGAAAAATCCAAATCAAGTAACAGAAATTGTGTTGGAATAAACATACCCATTTCACTGAACCTTTGTCTTCGTATTAACTTCTTCTGGGAGAGAGCTTATAGAGTAATGAAGGGTCGGTTTAGAAGGAAAGAAATTTTCGCCAGAGAAGATAAAAGGAGGAAATAAGGTTGGGCGTGAGGGGAAGGAAATTCGCTGTGTTCTTTTTTTTCCCGTGGAAAATTTTTGCTTTGCTGCAATTAAATGGTGGGGCCCAAGGAGCTAATGCGGTTGTCACGTACTCCTTTAAAAAAATGGCATTAGCTCACATACTCGTCATCGCTGTACATTTCCGTCCTAAATTCTCGTACTTACAAATTTTTGTTATTTCAAAAATTTTTGAAAATTGCTTTCACACTTTTGCTCGCGCTCTCGCACTCGTCCGCGCATTGGGAATGAAAATATATACTGAACAGATGGATACGTGAACCGAACTATTCTTTTTTTCCCGAACCATAACTGTTTTGTTTTTCCATGTGTATGGTTATGGTGAAGGCAATGGATAACCGATCGGATATCAGTTCGGCTATAATTTAGCTATTATTCGAACTGAACTGAAATAAGGAAACTGTGAAAATACCTTATTATACATCTAAATTGCTTAGGGTTCAAATCAGTTTTACAAAAACTGTATGGGTGCCCATATGTACCCACCATACACATATGGGTACGTATGTGAGACCCACCTACGGGTCTCACTCTGATCTATTCATTATTTAAAGAAAATATGTATTGTGGAATTGGGTCAGTAATCAGCACAAAATAATATCAGTAAGTACTTGATCTGGACATTCAATTTTTGGTTAAAAACATGTTTCTCTTTTTTTTGAACAAAAAAATAGATGTAAGAATTAAGCACTTACCAATATTATTTTGAGTTGATTTTTGACCCAATTCCATAAAAAAAAAAAATTTTAAAAATGAACAGATCGGAACGGTCATGTGGGACTCATAAGTTGGTGCAACAATCCACGTCATCAGATTTGTCCATTCCTTAGTTTAATCATGTGGCTCAAAAAATTAATTTTAAATTACATAGTAGCTGCTCGCAGTTTCTCATGTAATGCATCTACTTTCTTTTTTTTCCCCAATGTAGGACTCCACAGTGGGTCATACGGACCCATCTGTACATGGTCGATACCCATTAACAGTTCTCTCAGTTTCATATTTCCATTCAAACATTCACCCCGCCACAACCCCATCATCTGCAACCCCTTCCTCTTCTCCGTCCATTGTCATGGTTTTGGTTCTTATCATCACCAATTGATAAGAACCAAAACCAGCGAGCCCTACGACTCCAAGTCAAACAACTGCCGGCAACGTTAAGCATAGTTACATCTCTCTCTCGGCTATGTTTTGCACATTCCGGCAAGGTTTACAAATTCCGACAATTTTTCAGCGACGTTAAGTAGCTCCGATCGGCCATGTTCTGGTAGATTTCAGTTGTGATTGGCGAGGTGGAGAGGATCCATATTTGTAATCAATTTTGCATTTGTGCCATTTTTTATTAGAACCTAAAATGGCACCCCATTGGTACGTGCATGAAGCTCTATAAATGGTTTCAAATTATAGGTATAAAACTTGTTTTCCATCACCTTTGGAGTTGATCTAATAGACTTTCCCTTAAATATCTCACCATTCTTAGAAAGTCAAGAATTTAAAATTTTTAATTTTCTAAATTTATCCTCATAAATATCTATTAATGCTCTTCAATCGAGTTAGAATCTCTATTCCGCTTAACTTTCAACACTTTTTGGAGGTTTTGTCCTTATTCAAAAACAATTGTGTTTGTTAGTTTTGTACCAAATTTTTGTAGATTATTGATTCGTCTCACACGATGAGAAGAATCGAAAAAGTAAATTTTATGTAATTTTACTCAAATATTTTTAGAAATATCCAATTGTAGTTTTTTTTTAAGCCGAAAAGTGGTTATTTATGAAATATTTGAGTAAAAGTAAATATTTTTTATTTTTCTGATTCTTCTCATCGAGACGAATCAATAATTCACAAAAATGTGGCGCAAAACTAACGAACGCGAATTTTTTTAATAAGGACAAACCCTTCAAAAAGTCATTTTAGCTTGGTGGAGCAACACCTAAGGGGTAGTAAAAGAAATACAACAACAACAAAATCCATGTAGTCCCCACTCATTGAGGGTATGGGCGGAGGAAGATTGGAAACAAACATAACCTTTGGCAATATACACAAAGTGACTGCTATCAGAATAGGGAAAATGACGGCCAATGACATGTTTTGATAATTAATACCTGCCAAAGACATTTTCAGTATTAACAAATGTTCTTAGCATGTCTTTGGCAAGTATTAATTATCAAAACACGGCCTGGGCCGTCATTTTGCCATCAAAACACCATTGAAATAGTGGCCCCCGATACTTGTTTTGCTATGGAACCATACCTCCAAATCCAAGCCAAATAGCATCAGAGAAGACAGGCCAAGAGACCCAATTTAATTTCTGTGCGCATTATCATGTTTCCTTCATTGATAATCCAGAGTATCGATATGCACAATAATAAAAGAAATAACACCTTATTTTGTTTTAAAGTGAAATCATTGCATGTAATTTTAAATAGTTTATCAACTTTCGGAACTTACAATGAGAAATGGAGGCACTACAAGAAATTTGGGATCTCCCAACGATTTTTTTAGTTACGCTTGGAAAAATCATCGATATAGATGGTGTACAGTAAGGGTTTGCAAAACGTTACCAGAAACAGGACTATAGCGACAATTTTCATGCAACCGTTACTAGATTTTGGCTTTTTCGATCTTTTGGATCTTTACCCTTCACAAAAAATCCAAAGTTTTCCATTCACACATCTTCCAAATACTTTCCTAAATTTTGAGTATGAGTTATTCATATAGAAACTAAGGGTATGTTTAGTTCGATGGAATCAAAATTGGAATGCAATGGTCATCCAATGACATACTTATTCACATGTTTGGTTTACCATTAAATAATAGAATAATCATTCCAGAAGGAATCACTATTCACCTTAGTAAAAGAATTATCGTTCCACGAAAAAAACATAGGATCGGAATTGTCATCTCATTTATTTGTCATACCAAAATTACTAGTGTCACTCCAAGATTCACTATTGCCACTGATCTGAAAATTTCTATTCCCACACCATTCCATTGCGAATGAGAATGACTATTCTAAGCACAACCAAACTTGAGAATGAGAACGAATATTCCAATCTCATTTTCTCTAATTCCATTCTAACCTTAATTCCATTCCATCCAACTAAAGCATACCCTAAGTATTTGTACACAAAAATTACAATCCACTTTAAACTGTCAGAGATTAATTGTGATTATAATGACAAGGGTTAAATGCTTGAGTGGCTTTGGCTGCCAAGAGAACAAGATTATTACGAGGGATTGGCTGTGCTCATTTTCTATCGGTTATAATGTGGAGTATTTTATTTAAGTAGGTACCGTTTAAGTATTATTAATAATATATAACAAGACCTCTGTCGCACAACATTGATGAAGAAGGATTAACGTAATTTATTAATCTGTATATATCTCAATCAAATCCAAAGTAATCCCATTGATGACGAAGGATTAGCGTAATTTATTTTATTTAAGTAGGTACCGGTTACTTTTTTATACCTTCAGTTTTAAAATGGATTGCATTAGGACAATTTTTGTTGTTCTAAATACTTTATTATATTTAAAAATTCAACGGAAAAAATTAAAAAAAAACCTTTCAATTTTGTTCTCCTCAATCTCTAACAAATTATAAAGGTATAAAAAAGGACGTACAAAATGAATAAAAGACGGCATTTTTTTGAAGTAAGAGTAATGATTGTGAATCCTTATAAATATTTTACAATTTCTAAAAGGATTCATTTTGGGACAGTGGGAAGATGTATGATGTTGATTCAATGGTAAAATAAGAAAAAGGAAGTTTTCATTGATTGTGCCAGGGATGAGGAGGCGGTGGAGATGGTAGTGATGGCATGCATTTTAATGTGGTCGGCCGTCCCCTTAGAAAAGAAATGCGCGTAAAGAGGGCCGGATTTTATGATGATATATTCACAGTTTTTGTAGGCTATTATGTGACATGACAGTTCGGAATTGAATCATGATATCATGTGTCGTTGATATTTCCTATTACGAATTTTTTTTTCACCAAATCGGCTCTCTTGAAGTCCCTATCCTGGCTCCCTATGCATTCTTATTTGCCACATTTATGCTCTTTGAAGTGGTAACCACATGGGATTTCCGGCACCAATGGCTAATGCAAGCTGTGAAAACTTGATAAGGGATAATTTACTAAATTAATACTCCCTCCGTCCCAAATTGATTGTCCGGTCCGCAAAACGGAGTGTTAAAAATAATACAATTTTTGCAAGAAAAAATCAAAAGTTTTTCAACAACTTACTAGATATTAATGAGTATTTTTAATTTGTGAAAAAAGTTTGAATTTTTTCTTGAAAAAATTGCATTATTTTTAATACTCCGTTTTGCGGACGGGACAATCAATTTGGGACGGAGGGAGTAACTTTTAAATACAGAGAATATTCTTACTATGACGTGGATTTTTCTTAAAACGGAATTCTAAACAATTTGAGATTGATCGCTCAAATCTACGAGGTGAATAAAAAAAAAGTACAAAATGTAGACCGGAGTTAACCTAGTACAGAAAAGAAAAACCAACGAACAATCTCAATTTTTATTCATTTTTCACCAACTCTATTTAGCTTTTGGTCCTAATTTTATACTATCTTTTAGATTTATCTTCCCAAGACAATAGCAAATCCAAAAAAGAAGAATCGAATAAAATCTATCAAGAACTCAAAAAAGACAAACAAAAGGCACTTCGCTAAAATTTAAGAAGCACACCCTAACTTTCTCCATCTACTACACAATTCCCTCTCTAATTTGTGTTGGGTCTTTCATGGCCCCCCCATGGAGTATTAGGTCTTATTCTGTTAAGGTTTTTTTTTAATTACTTATTTTTCGTTTTACGAAATATGTCATTCTCTTATACTAAATCATCATTAATTCAAAACATAAGTCCTTATTTTTACCATTTTTAGTTAGCCCCTAATTGTTGCACGATTTCAAACTAGTGTCATCTTTTGTCTTGATCACTCATGATTCACCACCTTAGATGAATGAAACCTGGCCAGACTTGTCTTTACGAAATACGAAGGACTTAAAATTGAGCATAAAATGTTTTACTTCAGTAATTAAATCTGCATATTACTCCAACATTTTTTTTATAACTCAGGTGTCCAGACCAGCTTACGCGTACCTACCTCGATTAATCCTGGAGGCCCGCTCACTTATGGGTAGTCCAATTAAAGTTGCAACAAAACTCTGTACGGGCTAACCCCAAAAGAATCGATAACACTTGGAAGATTTCGAACTTGAAAACTTAGGACGGAACAAACTCCTAAGTCATAGGCAGGCAGACCGCTTGGGGTTACATATTACTCCAACACTACTACCCAGGTCAGTACTAGTTAATTCTTTTGGACTTCCAAAAAACCAAAACCTTTTCCCGTACTTTCTCTCGAATGGTTGAGAACCACTTCTTCCAAGTTTTGGCAGATGCATTTGGATACAAAATTAATGGTGAGTGAAGTCCTTGTGACCAGTGAAATGACAATTTAATTTTCAAAACTAGAACAATAGAAGAAGAAGAAAAAGAAAAAGAAAAAGAAGACGAACAGAATTAATAGAATTTCATTTCCCTTGTTTTTCCTTACAGATACAGGAAACAAACATACTAATATCCAATTGGATAGCTTAGCTGGAATGAGCTAACTAACCATTAGTACGGACTTTTGAAAGCTAAACCAAGCTTTTTGTGAAGATACTTGATAAAATGATCGATCTCAAAATGGTCTGTACGTATACGAGCTTTGTGTAAATTTTATTCTTTATGGTGTTAAATAATTAACGACCTACGTTATGCCAG
>BPLS01016669.1:0-11231 GCA_019656275.1 Rhododendron kiyosumense | reverse complement strand
CATGAAGCTACTCTCAATTTGATTATTCCATTTACATGTTCTATATCAGTGTCTTTGGCATAAACCTAACACAGAAACACCAATGCAATTTTTGTCTACCCCAATTTAGCACCCATACATGTCGCATGTGGATAGATGATGCCATACTAGATATGCGAGATACAGTCAAGAAGCATATGCCAGCATGGATAACACGCATCTCATATGCGTGACATACGTGGGATGTGCGTTTTGCATTATTTTTAAAAATTGTTTCAAAAAACGTATATTTTGCCAAATAGTTTCGTGAAAACGTATAGATTGGCAAAAACTCATGTTCTTGATATTCTTGAATTTCAAGTCGCTAACCATTGTTCTTGGTAGGGTTTGATTGAGAATAGTTGGTAATTAATTTCTCACTCTCCTTTTTATAGAGTGCAATTTTGTTCTAAAATTAAGATGGTGAATATTACCCTATCTTTTATTGGCTGAAATTGTGTAGGTCTCACCCCTGCAATACACTTTTTGGTAAGGAGACAAGACCTAAGTTAATAGCTACTTGCTCGACCAAAGTGCGTTGTAGTATAGAGTGCTCCAAACGTAGGGCTAGGTCAATTGCAGCATAATATCTGAAAGTCCGGAATCGAAACCACAAAAAGCGTGGTTATAGCTTTACCGGAAGTTTGCTTTGTGTAGGATTTTTAGCGTTATGATTGCCAACCAAGTGGGTTTGATTTGAGTGGTGGAATTCTCTCTACCTCCTAATTTACTTGAAAATAAAGTTTGAACTAAAGATTAAAAGGCAGCAAGGTATAGGGAACTAATCTACCCTTGACTCGGGCCATTTAACGCATCTCTTTTATACCTAAGTGAGATTCAAAGTCATTTGATCTCATTCGAAAGATTTAATCATGAAAATCAAATTTAACTCATACAACAGGGTTTGGAAATGGAAAGGAACTCATTTAGACATTTTATCAAACACATAGAGTGACAGAGTTCCAAGCATGCCGTGTGCCAAGTTTTCTTGTCGATACGGCATCAAAAAAGTTAACAACCCTAAATTTAGACCAAAAATCAGAGCTCAACAAGTTCCTTGAAGCATTTTGGCAAACACTTAGAGTGACATAGCTCCAAACATTATATGTGGCAAGAGATCAAGTCCTTACCTACACATAATCAAAGAGGTTAACAACCCTAGGTTTTATTACATTAAAATGAACTTAATCCATTCACAAACCACATTAAGCACGAGAAATGAGAGAAGCCATTACATTACCCAAGTGGCCGAGTCACAAGGTAGAAATCACCCCATGACCAAGTCTAATCGACTACACAATCAAAAAACAAGAACGAAGAACAATTACAAAAAGATAAATACGATTCATTGATAAAAATAGAAATAAACTTAAGATTACTAAAGATCTCACCCGCAAACTTAAATTTTTGGTCATAATATTATATTTTTTAGATTATTTTCATGGGAACTAACCAATAATTTTAAACCTCAAGGGGTTGGCCTAGTGGTCATGGTATAGAAGACTTAGAGGTTTGCTTTTTTTTAAGGTCTCAAGTTCAAAACCTCTCAGGTGCTATTCAACTCTTTTGGTGCTAGTCCACAAGGAGCAATTGTTTCGGCTTCAAGTAAGGCCTCCGCTAGCTCCCATCCAATTTCGGCCATCGTGTGCCTGAGAAGAGTCCATGACTGTAATTGGAATTGTTCACTTTTTAGAGCTTATCGAGATCATCGATCACATTGGAAACCATGTTGATCAGATACTGGTTGATATGATATGATATCGAAATGCATTAAGCTTCAAAAAAAAAAAAGGAAAAAAAAAAGTGTGCAACACTAGATTGCAACCCATTTGACCAATTATCTGAAGCTTAATGAAATTTGAAATCATATTTAAAGATATCTGATCAACATAATTTTTGATGTAGTCCAAGTTCTTGGCAATCTTTAAAAAGAGAACGGTCCGATCAAATGGCCTAAACTAGCTAGAAGGGATGAAAAGTGAATGGGAGCTCAGTCCCATAACCACTACCCACAAATCAACACCATTAGACCAACAGCCTCCTGGGAACTTCTTTCATAACAAAAAAAACCCACAGAACAAGAGCCTAACTATCCATTTTGACCTTGCTATGAAAATCGATGGTGCTCACCGACTATGCATATTAACAACATGTGGGGCCCACTCCAGGCCCCGCACGGATAATCCGAACCGTTCAATAATGTTAAAATGCAAAATCAAGTAGGCTGTGAAAAAATCAGCTCCATCCAATATGTTTAGGTGTTTGATTCAATCTTCCTATTTTTCATCCAATCTTTTCATTTTTTCCAATTTTTCAAAAAAGAAAAGATTGAATCAAATACGTACACATATCGGGTGGAGATAATTTTTCACAAGCCCACTCGGTTTTTTATTTTAAAATTATTTAACGGCTCAGATCATCTGTATGAGATCCGGAGTGGGCCCCGCATGCTGTCGGTATGCCGGTCTATCCCCTCCCATCGGTTTCTTTAGTTTTCTCGTTTTACCCTGGAATTATACATCCAAAGCAAAAGCACCTGGACTCTAAACTATCTTTAGCCCACTTGCTGTAAACCTGGCGCTTTAAACTAGGAGATTTGACCCATACAGCTAGCCCACATATGAAGTTGTCTCTGATTATGGATATGAAGTTGTCCCTGATTATACTTTAAGAAAAATTAAGATTATAGATATGAAAAAAAAAAACTTCATATTAAAGAAGTACAAACAGAAGATATTTTGATTGGGAGATTATCAATTTATCTCTTTTTAAAAAGGGAAATGATTTTGCCATTCTATTTTTTGTTAACATCACTCCCCTACGAGTGTATTTTTCCAAAAAATACACTTACAGAGGAGTTGTGTTAACAAAAAAGAGAGTGACAAAATCAACGGTCTTTAAAAAGAACTCTATATTCAGGTCTGGCTCAACGAAGGTATTCCTATCGATCTATCCATTTTACCCTCGAATTACACATCCAAAGCAGAAGCACCTGGACTCTAAACTATCTTTAGCCCACTTACTCTAAACCAAACCGGCCCTGAAAACACAGAATTATTAACTGGTGCTTTAAACTGGGCTTGACCCATAGAACCAGCCCACGTGATAAAAGAGTTGACTTTGCGTTCTTTTAAACTTATAATTCTGGCCGATTGACAAAAAAAACTTTTACAATATAATTCTGGAACTTATTTCAGTATTTTTTACATTTTATAACTTTTTGTTTAGCTTTTCGTTGTAATTTTTAGAATTAATCGTTTGTTTCGACAAAATAAATCGAAAAAGTATAAAAATATAGACCGATATTGAAAAAATTCAAATAAGACAACACTTAAACTTCAAAAGATAGCTATTTGATATAATTTTTTTGCTTTTGATCATAATTTAATAATTTTAAGATTTCTCTCGTTGAGCCAAATGATTAATTCAAAAAAAATCACGCGAATCTAATAAAAATTCAGACGAACAAAACACACACACAAAAAAAATTTAAGGGCAAATTTCACTCAGACCCCCTGAGGTATATGACAATGACAGAAAGTACCCCTCAGTTTTCAAAAATGACAGAAACCTCCCTTACTTTACAGTTTGGGTTTCATTCCGTTAGTTTCCGTTAGTTAAATGGACGGAAAATGTACGGAAAATGTACGGAAATGTACGGAAAATGAAATTTTCAATTTTATTTAGTTCTACACCTATCTTAGGGCTCTCATTAAAAGTCCTAGAGTTAAAAATTAATTATGATCATTTAGGATAAAATAGTTTAAAAAATAAAATCTTCGCACCGATTCAAACGGATTAAAAATTGGAGCACTTAAGTATCTGCTCTTCTTTTGGTTCTATGGTTTTCTTAAAACTCTCATTGAAAATCCTAAAGCGAAAAATTAATTATGACCCTTTAGGATAAAATAATCAGAAAAATACGATTTTCGCACCAATTCAAAGGGATTGAAAATTTGAGCACTTAAATATCTCCTCTTCGTTTAGTTTTACGGCTATCTTAGGGCTCTCATTGAAAATCTTAAAACCAAAAATTAATTATTGCACTTTAAGATAAAATAAAAAAAAAATAAGATCTTTGGGCCGATTCAAATAGATTGAAAATTGGAGCACTTAAATATTTGCTCTTCATTGAAAGCTCTAAAATCAAGTGAAAAGCAAAAATTTTAAATGCTCCAAATTTTAATCCGTTTGAATCGGTGCGGAGATTTTATTTTTTTAACTATTTCATCCTAAATGATCATAATTAATTTTTAACTCTAGGACTTTTAATGAGAGCCCTAAGATAGGTGTAGAACTAAATAAAATTGAAGATTTCATTTTCCGTATATTTTCTGTCCATTTAACTAACGGAACTAACGGAAACTAACAGAATGAAACCCAAACTATAAAGTAAGGGAGGTTTCTGTCATTTTTGAAAATTGAGGGGTACTTTCTGTCATTGTCATATACCTCAGGGGGTCTGAGTGAAATTTGCCCAAAATTTAATTAAGGCTCCGTTCCGGAAAGAGGAATAAGTACTTATTTTTTAAGAAGGCAATTTCAAGCTCAAAAATCATGTGTTTACTCAAATAATTTTTCTATCAATATGGATCTTATTTGATAGATCTCATCGAGATCTTTAATACGGTGCAAAAAAAATTGAAAAATTATTTTTCATTTACATTATATTTTAGTTTGAAAATGTGAAATAAGTACTTATTTTTTAAGAAGGTGTTCCGGAACGGAACCTAAGTGAAAGAGAACCAACACAACCACCCATTCCCACGACCAAAAGTCAACACTATTCCTATTCCTATTCCTATTTCCTACTCCATTTTGGAGGTGACTTGTCGGTTCAGGGAACCCAGCTGCATCTTCCAATTTGTTCATTAATTTGAGAATCTGTGTCCAGTGAGAAACTATGCTTGGTAAGATGGTTTGCTCATATTCTTTTTTGGTGGAGATCAAAATTCTAGTCTCACGATGGATAGGGTTTGGAGTTTTATGGCATTTGAGCCTTCGCGTTGACTAACTACCAGTTCCCACTAACCAATATGGCAAAAAATATTCTGTGTTTGGTTGTTTTTGATAGATCTAAACAGGTCACTTTATAGAGCTTACTTAAAATTTCAATTCTGTGAAAAATCATGTCCATCGGATCACAATCAATGTTTCTTCAGAGACATTTGTCTTTAGAAAAATGGTATCAAATTGAACTGATCTTTTATGAGTAACTTTGAAAAAATATTTTAAATTTAATAAAAAATTCAAATCATTTGTGTGAGACTTGTAATAGGTCTCACACAGTAATCTATGCACAAAATATGTGCAGTTAGACTTTGTGCTCCCCTAATAAGTGAGAATAAACTTCTAATAGGGTGAGAATATACATATGTGCAGAGATTTTAGTACGGACTGCTGGTGGAATAACTATTCGGTGGTCCTTGGCCACTGTGTCTCGTGGTGACTCAACCCTCTCTTTTCCACCACCAAAATTAATCTCTCTCCTATCCACCACCAAAATTAATATGGACTAACTTTGTGTGGTGAAGAAGAATGTTAGGGTTAATTGATCGACAAATGCGATTTAAGTAGTGTTTGGTTTATTTGACAAACTTAGTCACATAATTTTTCAGAATGTTCCGCGCTCCTACTCTCAATTATTGTATTGGGTTCATACTCTCAATTTTCGCTCTCACATATTTTAGTAGGTTAAAATGTGTTTCAAAAACGTTTTTACACTCGTATTTTTGCTCACGCACGCGAATTATTTGACTTAGATCTACCACTCACACACGTGAGTTTTTATTATGTGAACTCATTCTAAACTGTCGACTTTGGATATGCATTTGTAGAGCTTGATGAGAACTTCCATCATTGCAAAAAAAACCTATCTATCAAACATCAATCAATATCTTTTCGCATTTCTCTTTACAAAAATTGATTCAAAAATATATTGAATCAAATCCATTTTTTATCCGTTAAGGTTGTCCCAACTTCCGACAAGCCGCCTCCATATGTGGCGACCAGTTGCCTTCCATTCCGGAAATCCCACAAACAGACATTGAGGTTGTCTTCAAAACGAAAGGGCAAAGTCCACTTTCACCCCGTTAACGCCATGTGCGAATATCCCCTTCATAGTTCAAAACTGACCACATAACCTACTTGTGGTTTTAAAAATGTGCGGATAGACCACATGCTGTCATGTTTTCCATCTATATTAACGGAGGTGTATCTCATACGCTTCTAGAATGTAATTTGAGTCGTTTATAATGTATTAAATAAACAATAAAGTATTTCTGTAAAAGATGATCTCGATCAGACATCAATAATCCAGTGATCTAATTTTTAGTAAATTCAAATTTGAAATTATAATTTCATAACAAAATCGATTTGACCCTGAGCTTTTCATTTTTTGATTGACTTGAATTTTGGTATAGATGTAGTACTCATCAAAATTTACAATATCAACAGTTTGGATTCAATTTTTGGTATAGGGGATGGTGTTGTAACGCCCCCAAAATCAAGGTACGTTAAGAAGCATTTATTACATAATAAAGAGAGTTTATTACATTATAAATACTTCAAAGAGGTACAATTATACAACAAAAAGGAAACTAAGGTTTTCCTAACTACATCTCCACTTGCTTCTTCATCTTAGCCAGCTCCTCAGCTCCGGACGCCTCCAAATGAACGGTCCATCTTGATCATCTACAAGGGCTGACACATTATACCGGCGTCGCCACCAATATAATATGCCAGGGTCACCACAAAGGCAACACCGTGAGCTACAAAAGCTCAATAGAGTAACCCTACCCACTAACCCTTAACTTACAAGCAAGACAAACATAACATATTCGATATCAACGTTGGTGTCCAAGTTTTACCGTGTTTCTCCTACGCGACTCATCGTAGACCGTGTCAATCATTTTCCATTTACAAAACCATTTTTCGAAATCCTTTGCATTGGCTCCGTACCGCGGATAACCAAGCCTTTCAAAAATCTTTAGCATTGGCTCCGAACCGCAGATAACCAAGCCATACACACCCAACCTCGGTTCCGCCGTTCCGGGTTCCCGAGTATCCTCACAATGGTTCCGCCGCACCGGGTTCCCATTGGCACACAATTGCATTGGCTCCTCTCCGCGGATAACCAAGCTATACCTCACCATGGTTCCGCCGGTCCGGGATCCCATGGGAACGCACACACCCTCACAATGGTTCCGCTGCTCCGGTTTCCCATTGGAACACACACACACCTCACACAATGGGCAAATCCGGCCACATTGCGGATTTCAAAACATTTCAACATTTACAAACACACCCTAGGTGTCATGTCACTAACTTTCTCGATAGAGGTGTCTCGTTACATGCAAGACTCCGTGGTAGGACATATCACATACGTAAACAACAAATCATTCATTGTAATCCAACAAGATCATCCAACTCTATAATATATCACAAGTAACTCAAGCAACTCACATAAGCATGCTCATACCCAACTTAAAGATCAAAATACAAATACTTACATTCAAATGCGAATTTAATCTTTCTTGAATTTCAAACTTCTTTCTTTTTGGAAAGTTTAAAAGAACATTTGTTTTTGAAACGATACTAGAGTTAAAAGGGTAAGATTAAACTACCTTGATCCGAAACTAGTCGGGGCCGAATAAGCTAGGTGGAAATTTCCCTCGAATCTGGACCGAACTTCGGACGGCAATAACTCCGTCAATCTTTGGCCGAATAGAGTCGTTCTTGGGTCGAGAACGAAGCTCTCTAAACCCTCTACAACTCTCGAGAAGAAAGTTAATCCTAGAAACGAACCTAGGTTGGAGAAAAATGGGGATGAACAAAGTGACAGTGAGCTGTCCAAAAATGAAAATCCAGATTTTTCACTGAACTTCGGATGGCAATATCTGGGTCATTTCTTAACCGATTGGGGTGATTCTTGAGCCTAACTTCAAGGTTTCGAAGTGCTCTACAACTTTCCAGAAGGAAGTTGATCCTAAAAACTACTCTAGACAGGAGAAATTGGAGGATTTCCGACGGGACAGTGGCTGCCCAGAAACTGGAAATGGAAATTTCTAGAGAGAAGGAAGAGCTATTGCTTGAGGTGTGAGTCCAAAGGCTTAGAATGGCCTTCTATTTATAGGCAAAGGGCTTGGCCTTCTCCTCTCTCCCTCTCTAAGTCTCACCTTGACACTTGGCAATGAATCTTGAAAGATCAAAACTAATCCTAGACTTGTAAGGCTATTCTTGTACCTTGGTGATATTCTTGAATCCAATGGATGGTTAAGATGATAATGGTACATGATCAAAGGGTCAAGAAGCTTGCTAGGTGTCCAAGAAGTATATCTAATCAAATCCCACTTTTAAGCACAAATCAAGGAAAAATCCTAGGGTTGCATGGCTACTTTTGTACCAAGATTGATCTTGGATCAATTGGATGGCTAGGATGGATCCTTGGTGGGCAAGAAAGATATGGGTACAAGATCTAAGGGCTCAAACCATTGCAAGGTGTCAAAGGAGTACAATGGAGTTTAATGGAGAGTTAGATACACCAAGGATTTGAAAGATCAAAAAGATCAAGGAAGGTACATCCAATCTTTCCTCCTTCCTTCCTTCCTCCTCTCTCTCTCTCTCTCTCCCTCTCCCTCTCTCACGGCCTCTCTCTCTCTCTCTCTCTCTCTCTCTCACAAGATCACACACACATATGTATATATATATGCACACATGTATACTACAATTAAAATATAGTACTTTTGGTACTATGAGATCAAAGGAGATTTTAAAAGGCAAGATTTTCTCATTTAAAACAAATCAATAGGCACATGGGTACTATGCTACTATATATACACATGTACCAAATGATCTTGGAAGATCAAAATCCCAATAAAGAATAATAAAAGAGTACCTAAGAAATCTTAGGTATTAAAATCTTCCAATAAAATATTGTATAACCTCCCATGGGATTTTGAAAAAGATTAGTTTATTAAAATCCTTGTACTTTGTGAAAGATTAACCCCTTTATCCATTGGGTAATAAATCCCCTAACTTCTATTGTCCAATGGACAATAGTGATTTGGCAACTTTTATTTTAAAATAATTGGTACTTTGGCACATGGGGTTTAAAAGAAATATTAAATTAATCAACCCATGTACTTTGTTGAAAGATGAACCTTTTACCCAATGGATAATAACCACCCTAACCTTTATTATCCAATGGATAATAGTTGCTAGGCAGATTAAACATTAAAGTAATCCAAAAAGGTACTTTAAAATAATCAAAAAGTAATCAAAAAGTTACTTTTTACTATTCATAGCACTTTAATAAAGTAGACATTTAATATAAACTAATGGGGTTTCTATTATCCAATGGACAATAGTTTCCCTAACATTTATTGTCTAATGGACAAAGAATATATCCAAAATAATTAAAAGAAAAAGAATATCCAAATTCTTAGTCTAGGTTCAAAAGGTTCAAAATGTTCAAAAGGTTCAAGGGGGGCAAAACGGTCATTTTGCGGTTAGGCAAAAGTAACTAAATAGCTTGCTAGCTCGGTTACTCCAATCGGATGGTTGAAAGCTACAAGGCTTGCTAAATCGGACTAAAGCGCAAAGAATTCAAATTTCAAGGGGCAAAAACGTAATTTTGACAAATCTCAAGGAAATTAAAAGCAATTGCAATAAAATTCAAATACTTAACGAAATTTTTAACGACCGAAAATCAGGGTCGTTACAGGTGTGGTTAAATTTAAAAAAGAAGAAAAATCAAATGATATGATAATGGTATATTGGTCTTTTAATGTTGTGTCCGTTAATATGGACGGAAAACATGACAGCAAAGGTCTGTTCGCACATTTTCAAAACCACAGGCAGGTTATGTGGTCAGTTTTGAACCATAAGGGGTGTATCTGTACATAGCGCTAACCAAGGGGGGCAAAGTCCCAAAACAAAACGACGAAGTTCAGACTACTGCCTAAAAGTCAAAAAAACATACATTGTGCAGATCTTCGAAAGGACAAACTGGTACCCTCTTGTAACTCTTCCTTCCTTCCTTCTTTCCATTCATCTGTTCTTTCTACTAAGCTTTTCTCCATTTTTATGCATTATCAATTTATCCGAATTAGCTTTGTTTTGGAATCCTGCATAGTTCTGTTCTTTTCTTGAAAGTTCATGAAACTTGGAGTTAATGAGCAAACATGTGCAAGGACGTGAAAAACCCAAGTCAGTAAATTTGTTCGGCTTTGACCACATATTGGTTCCTTCATCCTCGGATCACAACCTAGTAAATGGTATTGAATTCAGGGATCTAATTCAAAATCTTCCAGATAAGACTCTGTATACATTGGATGATATCGGCACGGATGTAAGCGAAGCTGTACTCAATTACATAAGCCAGATGCTTATGGAAGATGATGATGATGACCAGGAAAATCGGCCCGGTTTGATCGAGTACAGCTTGGCTCTCCAAGCAGCTGAGAAATCCTTGTATGATGTCCTTCATAACCCACGTAGTACATGTGAAAATGTTGATACCCCAGATGATGATTTCACTAGGACTTGCAGTAGTCTCAGGGTTAATAACAGTTTTGCATCTGTTGACAGTATAATTGGTGATTCCAACTCGATCAGTGATCGGAATAAGCTTGGATCTTCTAGTGTTCATCGCAACTTGGACTACGCCATGCAGTCAAATTCGAAAACGATTAGTTCTTCGAGTGTTTCTCGTGGGATGGTGGACTCTCTTGTTACTTCGTTTCAGGTTTTAGATCCATCTAAGGTGAGTCAAGCCAGCACACGGTTGACACCCATACTCCCAGAGGAAGAACACGAGAATAACATCTTAGAGCAAAATGAAAAGACTCCAACAACACTGTCTGAGGCTGAGAAGAATTTGGGGGAGCCCTTAATGTGTCGATCAAGGGGAACGAGAAATCATTGCATCGAGGATGGTGATTGTTCCGAAGTGGACAGGAGTAACAAGCAGTTGGCCGGTTATGATGAAGACTCCAATGAGCAATCCTTGATGTATGATGTGTTGCTTTGTCCTGCAATGAATCCTCATTTGCACAATGAGGAGTCCTCAGCCCGTACACTTTGTGGAGCCTCAAGTAGTGGATTGGGTGGAAAGCTGCAGAAGAATGGGCTGTCAAAAGGATCAAGTGGACGAAAGGCACGTGGTAAGAATCAAGGCAACAAGAGGGAAGTGGTGGATCTTGTGTCTCTCT